>OX337245.1:49607413-49843185 GCA_946965025.1 Blera fallax
TGGCCTCTCAGATGAACTCGACCAGCCCATTCAAAGCCATCATTTCGGATCGCAGTGTATGGAGTAATGAGGTTCCAACCTCCTTCAGTTCTCATTCTGTGTGGTATATGTGTGGCTCAAAACCTGAAAACCTGTTGCAGGCATATACGGACCCACCTTCCGATAAGCAGTTTTTCTGAGCTGCTCCACATCTACCTTTCAAGCCGAGGTTTTTCCATCAGACGTACCCTCCGTAGAAAACAAATTGTCATCTTTTCCGACAGTCGGCGATAAAGGCTCTGAACTCCGTTTTTTTAGTCCAAGCTCGTCTGGAAATACCTAGATGCTCTCTAAAGCAACTCGCTGCGCACAATCAAATCACAATTCATTAGGTTCCAGGACATGAGAGAACAGAGGGCAAAGAAATTGCTGATAAACTCAAAAGGGGACTCAACAACCGAGCTACGTCAAGCCAAGAGATTCATCAATGCTTCCACTAGTAAGAGAAGTCGAACTGAACAAGCGTAATGCTAAGCTCCTCGCGGACACTGTTCACTCAACTAACATGCCCACAGGATGGGCATAAGTCCTACGGACATGTACCGATTTTCTCTGGAAAATCAAGAGACTGCCGAGCACATCCTGTGCGATTGTCCCGCCATGGCTCGAAGCAGGCAAAGAGACTTTGAAAGGGAGTTCAGTTCCTGAAACATAGTCAACCAGTCATCCACAAAAACGATCCTAAGGTTCCTCCACGACCTTGATCTTTGCTCGTGATAACTACTCCCTCCATTACTAGGAGAACTTAGGGATAGCACAAAAGATCTCTCTAGTTGGCAGTGCTTGTCTGCCCTTCCTAAGGATAGATAGAGGGCCCCCTAGACTCTAATTCTGGTTATCTATTAGGTACGATAGCCTTCTTGATCGAGGTTCATCACCCTCAGAAATTTTGAGAACTTTACGAACTCTTGGTATATTTGAGCAATCACTGCAGCCTCTCCAAGCACCTTACATAAGCTTTAACACAACACAACGTATGAAGGCCTTGAGTTTACCTTTTTTTAGAAAATTCAATAGCAAACTCTCTATTCAAGACACCGCCTAGTCGTCTCCTGCTTTGAAGCAATATCTCCCACATTTGACCTCATCTCGATCAGTAACCTTTCTCGTAACGTCACCTCGATATCATATCTCAGATATGTCATAATCCACATCGCTGGCAGATTGCATACTATTTACTACTCCTTGAGTGAAACCTTCAATTGTTACCATTTTACATAAGGACTTGCAAATGACAGCTGAGCCATTTAAAAAAAATGAGCCGCTATTATGTATCCGTCTGTTAATCCACTCTCATTACCAATAGCACTTGTAATTGGCCTCCAGCCGCAAAGTTGTCACTCAAATTATTGCCAGGCACACATAACATAACACAATTCGAAAGGAATTGTCCAAGTGCGAGAGCGAAAGTCATCGCAATCACAATTAAGGGCGTCATTATTATTGTGCATTCATTACCGTTGTTGTGAACGCAGTTTTTGTCTCTCATTGTCATTGTGTCATGCTAGCCAGAGGTTGCATGACAGTTTTCATCATCTCTTAATAACGAGGTGTGAGATTTGTTTTTTTTTTTTTTTTTTTTGCTTTGTTGTGTAACAACAACTGGGAAAATTTTGAACCTCTTTGCAATGAGAATGAAAAATGAAAATTTCATTGATGTAGGTCTACATAATCCCTTCGTGGATTTGAGGTGTATCTTGTGCTTTGATGAAAAGACGGTTGCCATTGAACTCGAGCATTCGTTTCGATCAAAGTTAATCTTTGCAAATAACTGGAGAAAGAAAAAAGATTCTCTGAATTTGTTGTCATGTCATAGAACTTAATTGACAAGTGTTGTTGTGGCATGGATTCCGTAGATATTTTAGGGATTTAGCATCGATACAGGTTTGAGGTGAATGAACAGCAGTATTTTGTGGACGATTTTCTGCGGGAAGAGTTTTAAATCCAGCGTAGCAGCTTGGCCTAGTTAACTGTTTAAATTTAGTACGAATATTTCTTATTTATGTCTCAAGGTGACAGTTTAACCGAATGTAAGAGTAAGTGAGTAATGTGGAACCAGCACTCTATCCAGGAGTTAATATTCCCAACAGTTTTACGAAAAATTAGTCGATCTCTTTTGCCGCGGATGCATCCAATTGACTTCGAGAAAGGTAAACACCAGAACTCCGTCTCTAACCCAAGCTTAGCGAGCTGAATTCATCCTAGAGTGTTAAATCAATCAAGTCTAACATCATTCATATTAAAAGCGATGGAAAAACTCATACGTATGTATACTTTACTTACTTACTTAGGTGGCGCTACAGTTTGGGGTGAACCTGGGCCTCAACCAACAAGCCTCTCCAGTTAGCCCGGTCCTTAGCTAACTGCCTCCAGTTGCGCACTCCAAGTTGGTTGAAGTCCCTTTCTACTTGTGCGCCCCACCTTAGGCGAGGTCTTCCTCTACTGCGTTGTCCTTCCAGGTTAGATTCGAAGACTCTGCGGCCCGGAGTATTGGTGTCCATTCGCTCTACATGTCCTAGCCATCTTAGGCGACTGATGCACAGTTTTTTGACTAGGTCGAGGTCGCTGTACAGCTCGTAAATTTTGTCGTTGAATCTTCTCCTCCAAAGCCCGTCCACGCAAACGGGCTGTATATCTTCCGAAGAATTTTTCTCTCGAAGTGACCAAGGATATCTTCATCCGCTTTCGAAAGAGTCCATGCTTCAGCGCCATTAAGCATGACTGGGATGATCAGGGTCTTGTACAGAGTTCCTTAGTTGTTCGAGATAGGGCGCCTTACTACTCAATTGCCTTCTCAGCCCAAAGGAACAGCGACTGGCAAGAGTAAGTCTTCGTTTGATTTCTGCTGAGGTGTTATTGTCAGAATTAATAGCAGAGCCAAGGTAGACAAAGTCCCTTACTACCTCGAAGTTATAGCTGTCGACTGTGACGTTCTGTCCGATTCGTCGATGTTGTGTGTCCCTTCTTGTCGACAGCATATACTTCGTTTTGCCCTCATTTACAGCTAAACCCATTTTGGCGGCTTCTGTTTCGATACTAGCGAACGCACCAGTGACAGCCCGCTGTGTTCTGCCAATTATGTCGATGTCATCCGCGTAAGCTAGTAGTTGCACAGACTTTTGAAAGATTGTGCCTCCGGTGTTGGCTTGTGAGTTTCGCACAATTCTTTTAAGAATGATATTGAAGAAGTCACATGACAGCGCGTCGCCTTGTCTAAATCCTTTTTTGACATCGAAGGTCTCGGTGAGGTCATTACCGACCTTGATGGAGCAGCGAGCGTTCTCTATCGTTATCCTGCACAGACGAACAAATTTGGCAGGGATGCCAAAACTAGACATGGCTCTGTATAGCTCGTCTCTATAAATGCTGTCATATGCGGCCTTAAAATCGATAAAAAGATGGTGAGTATCGATTTGGACTTCTTGGGTTTTTTCCAGGATCTGCCGGAGTGTGAAAATTTGGTCGACTGTGGACTTTCCTGGTCTGAAACCACACTGATATGGCAGATAAGACCTTGTACGCGATGTTGAGGAGACTGATGCTTCAGTAATTGGCGCAGTTGAGGGGGTCTCCTTTCTTGTGGATCGGGCAAACGATGCTGAGGTTCCATTCATCAGGCATACACTCGTCTGACCAAATCTTGGAAATGAGTTGGTGTATGCTCTCTACCAAGTCATTTCCAGCTGCCTTAAACAACTCGGCCAGTAGGCCATCAGGACCAGCAGCTTTGTTAGATTTAAGCTTAGATATTGCTATCCTCACTTCGTTTTGGTCAGGTGGACGGAAGTTTTGGCTATCGTCGTCTATTTAGAATGGAGTATTCTGCCTGACAGCGGTATGTTGGTCTTCATCGCCGTTATACAGTCTGCAGAAAAAGTTTTTCCATATTCTCAGCACCGACTGTGATTCTACTACCAGGTTTCCTTTCTCATCTCGACAGGTTTCCGTACGGGCCTTGTTGGCCTGACACGTTCGTTTTACCTTTTGGTAAAACTTCTGTACGTTATTCCTGGAGTATAATCTCTCAATATCTTCGATTGCGCGCTTCTCGTGCTGTTTTTTCTTCTTCTGAAGAAGCCGATGTTCTTCCCGTCTCTTATGCTCGTAGAGCTCACGAGCAGCCCTCGTCCTTCTTCGCAGCGCCGCTTTGTACGCGTCCTGTTTAGCTGCATGTGCTTGCCGGCATTCTTCGTCAAACCAGGGGTTTCTTGATGGTGGTCGACTGAAACCCAGCACATCAGTTGCGGCGTCTCTGATGGCATGTTGGCAACGTTGCCACTGGTCTTCGGCACTTGATGCTGGCGGCATAGGAGTCGTGGCGAGATTTCGGGATACGCGATCGGCGAAGATTCGGGCGGTCTCTTGCGATTGCAGCTTTTCGACGTCAAATCTTCTCACAGTTATTCTTCTTTGTGGCGTTCGGGATATCCGCATTCGTACCTTGGCTGCAACAAGGTAGTTGTCCGAGTGGATGTTGGCTGCTCGAAAGGTTCGGACATCCAGAATACTGGAGGCATGCCTTGCGTCGATCGCAATATGATCAATTTGGTTGACCGTTTCATGATCAGGAGACCGCCAGGTCCCCTTGTGGATATTGAGATGAGGAAACCGTGTGCTTGCTATTGTGACGTTTCGCCCCGCAGCAAAATCAATCAGCCTGAGTCCGTTGCCAGACGTGGTGTCGTGCAGGCTATGTTAACCAACTGTTCTACCAAAGATGTCCTCCTTTCCTATCTTGGCGTTAAAATCGCCTAGCACGATTTTAATGTCATATTTAAGACATTGCTCATAGGTTTTTTCGAGGAGCTCGTAAAAACAATCTTTGGTAGTGTCGTCCTTGTCTTCTGTGGGGGCGTGAGCGCATATTAAGCTAATGTTGGCGAATTTAGCCTTGATGCGGATTGTCATAAGACGCTCGCTCACGTGTCGAAAGCTCAAGACTTCTTGCCTAAGTCTGCCGCGTATAACAAATCCGCATCCGAATAAGCGCTGTTTCTGTCCTCTGTAGCAATCACCGTAGTAGATGCCACAGTTTTTCATCCTCCTTTTGCCCATCCCATCGCACTTCCTGGATGGCTGTGATGTCTGCTTTATAGCAGTCTAGGGCCTCTGCTAATTGATCGGCTGCACGTGGTCTGTTAAGGGTCCGAACATTCCACGTGCAGATCCGAAAATCGTTGTCCTTATTTCGTTCGCCAGGGTCGTCAACAGTAGTGTCATTCCTTTCCGAGGCATTTGGTTGTTTCGTAACTATGGGTTTTTTACGCGGTAGGGAAGTTGCACCTGCGCACAACCCCCAACCTGGAGGGCCAGGTCCCTTTATACAACCCCTAGGACAAGGGACAAGTAACCCACTATGGGGATGCGAGTGCTGCCGTTGGCCCATTAAGAGCTCCTCCGCCACCATCTCTTTTTCAAGACCCTGCCTCAGTCGTGAAAGTTCCTTACTTACCTGAGCTCCAAATATGTCGTAGTAGCTCGAGTAAGGCTTCCGCCGGTCTGTCTGTGGACGTCACCGTTGATTCCGCCGTTGGAATTCCTCCGCTGCACGTCCTCCTTCTGAGGACCTCTTGTTAGACATCTGATCCACAAAGTGCGGGTCAGGTCAGCAAGAGATGCCTCGCCTGGCACACGCGTGCTGGAGTTAACCCGGCTGAGCTTACGCTGGTCCGAGTGTCCAGCTCCACATGTACTGTCAGACTCAGCATACGCTCATCGTTGGTTCACTATTTAATAGCTATCCAGCAGGCACCACGTGGAGGTGATGATGCGTTTTTGCCCACCCACGTATGTATACAGTCACTGGCAAAATTATTTGCACAATGCACCATATCATTTCAATAAAGTTGTAGGTATATCTTTTGAAAAATTCAATATTTCAATTATGTTCTTGTTTATTATCAATCTTTTAAGTCATCTTGAAACGGTGAATAAAAAAACAAAATCAAATTTCTAACAGTAAACGTTAAAACCATAGAAAATAAAGTGGTAAAATTATTGTTACAACATTAAACACCGGCAAAATTATTTGCACAAGTACAATTTACTTCTGTTAACGCTTCTGAAAGCCAGTGACTGTATGTATGTACATATGTCTGTAGGTATACCATACATTGCTTGAAAATAAAATCATTTTTGAATAGAACCTCTTCTTTGATTACCGTAGGTTACCGTTTAAACTTTATTGAAAAACTGTAAAATGTCAGTTCCCTGAACTCTGCTTAAGCACCTGACTAAACGGATTTTAATTTCTGATTATATTTTATTGGTGCAATGATTTATATAACATTCATACTCATAAACTTATTTTAAGTTCAATCTGATGAAATCACTCCCCAGATACATACACACATACATTATGTGTGTCATTAAATCAAAGTTGTCTAAACCTTTAGAGTTTCCATAAGGAATTCAGCGTGTTTTATTGAAATTTATTATAAGTTTTAAAAGTTTATTGATTTACCACATTTTAAAATATTTGTTTTTTTTTTCTTTCCAGGTAAACGAACTTTTTAATAAAAAATTTCCGTGAGTACGTCAGCCGCATGTAATGTATTCAGCTTTGTTATTGAATTAAATTTAATTGTGCCGATGTTTGTTCCCTCTGACGCATGGCTTACAAAAACCCAATATCACTAGTAATAAACTTAAATATTTTGTGTTATTTTAATTGCAAAAAAAACTGTCAATTGGCAAAAAAATCATACTGGACCATCGGATCCAATGTGCAACTAAACCAGTTGTATCCCACGCAAATGGCAGAATGGCAAATGTACGAGTACTTGTGTTTTTATTTTGACTTTCATTCAGCAATTCAAAACATTTAATAATAGAATGCAATTTCAGTTGAATCGTTAAATTTAATTTAAAAACAAATCCGATTGAACCGCTCTCCCGTTACCGTTGAATTGGCAAGTATCCCCCTTGTGTGTCCTCTTGCATTTCCAGTACAGTAATTCTCAATCAAAAACTATATAACGCTTTTGTAGCGGTTTAAATGTTAAACAGTTTTTTCTATGAAAACATTCCGCTCGGAAAAAGTTAAACATATCCTCAAACAATAGCAATATCAACCCCAATCGAGGGGATGAAGGTGGCGATTTTGCCAAATCAACAATTTCAATGCAGTAGCAATCGGAATGCTCGTTTCGGATGGCTAAATGGCTTTTTATGGATCGCTCAGCTATGTCCAGCTTTGCAAAAGCTCACAGGAAAGTCAATAGGACAAAAAAAAAAAAAACTAGGGAATGGCTAACAAAATTAAAATATTTTCACGATACTCATCGATGTATAGATGGAAAGTGGATGATGTCCTTTGTTTTGTGTGCCCTACTTTTGTTTGGCTCCCCGTTTAAGGCTACGGAAACATTTGATTTAACTTCGATTGAGGCGAGGCATTATTGGCTTTTGACGATGGGTGTCATAAGGGCGGTTAATAAATAAAGGTGAAATGCTGAGCCTTAAAGGATTTGTCTTTTATTGACATGATAGTTTTAATCCAAACGTTGGCCTCGAATTTGGACTAATGCAGCAAACTAATGGTGGGCTATGGGTATGGTGGACAGCCTTAGATAAAGCTATAAATCGCGACTACCTAAGGAAGGTCCAACGTACAACGGAGCACTACGTACAACTCCCTCCACGGCACTGGACAGTCTGTTCCATCTGATACGCGTCGATATATTTATCAAGCAAATGGCAGCATTCGCCTTGAAGCTACTCAACAGTGGTCATAAAAAGAATTCGGCCACGCTTCTGTTTTGAATAAACTCAAAATTTCTCCCGAAAACACGGAGCACACGGTCCCACGTCTAAATTCTGAAAAGAACTTCATAGTCAGCATCCCTTCCAGATCGCTCGAGATGCATTTTTAGAAGATGAATCAATTCACTTCTACACTGACGGACCAAAAACCAAAGACGGAGTTGGTGCAGGTGTTTTCTCAAAAAGGCTTAACCTAAAGTACTTTCATCTTCCAAGTCATTGCAGCGTGTTCCAAGCGGAAATTATGGCGATCAGAGAAGCCCTATCTTGGCTTAAGAAAAACGTGATATCTGCTAGAGATATCCGCATCTTTTCAGACAGCCAAGCAGCCACCAAATCCCTGGAATCGACCTCTATAAATTCTTTAGTAGCTCTAGACTGTCGTTTGTCTCTTGTGGAGATGGCTGAGCAGGTCAACATTCACCTGTGTTGGGTGACGGGGCATAGAGACATTCCAGGAAATTGTAAGGCCGATGAACTCGCCAAAGAAGGAACAACTTTACCCATCGTACCGGCACCCTAGGCATACAAATCGCTGCTCGCAAATTTAAACTTAAGCTGGATGCTGTCGAGAGTACAAATCTTAGGTGGACAAGTGGATCAACACGTCTAGCGATAAAACAGATTTGGCCGAAGCTGGATCTAAAACGCTTTAAGAATTTGATTTCTCTCAATCGGCACCACAATAGGTGTCACCACTGGACACTGTCTAATAGGGAAGCATGCTACAAGGCTAGACCTCCATGCGAACGAATTTTGTAGAAGCTGTATGGATGAAGAAAAGGAGGAAACTATTCCTCACCTTCTTTGTTTCTGCCCAGCTCTCTTCCGTAGAAGGAAGCTTACCTAGGAGCCCCCTATTTTAACGATACAGGCGACCTGATGAATGCTGACATTCATAAGAGGCTCAAAATGGTTTAACAAGTAGGAAGAGAGAAACTTTCTCCCATGATCCACGTGGTATCACAATGGAACTTTCATTGTTCTTAGTGTGCTTAGTGTGTTGCCGAATCCTAACTGGTAGCCACTTCAACCTAACCTAACCTATGAGTATTGTTTTGGTACTTCCTCTCCTCTCAGGTCAACCTGGTTTGGGTACCTGGCCCCTGTAACATACGGGGGAACGAAGCCGCGGATGAACTGGCGAGGAAGGGGTGGGTAACACGGACACACCCACTGTTACAACCCCTGCACCCATCAAGCAAAGAGGGCGAGGACAACTAAGACTGATGGTAGGACTACACACCGGCCACATCAACCTGAATAAACACGCCAAGAGGCTGCGACTAGAAGCATCTAGCACTTGTCCGGGTTGCGAGGAAGAGGAAGAAAGCCTCAATCATTACCTCTGCGAATGTCCTGCAACAGGGGCGCTAAGATACAAACACCTGGGAAGACACGTCCTACGCCGGGCTGAGTTATCTTAGGCGTTAGAGTTTCGGAAGAATCCTGGAGTTCGTTGGAAATACAAGGCGTTTCTCGGAACAGTGAACTCCATCCGACTCTCCATACCCAAAGCAAACCACCCTTTTATTACATCCTCCCATACCCCTATTTAAACCCAACGGGCCCAAACAGCGGCCAACTTGATGACAGCACTCCTCACGCTCCTAAACCAACCAACAAACCAAGGGTATGGTATGGTATGGTGGCCTTATATAAGATTTGAAAATTTAATCAGTTTTGAAGGCATGCCAATACGAGCAACATTGTTGTCGTCTGCTACCTTTGCATACCTTTGCACATGTGGTGCATCTTTATACCGACTACGGTTAATAGGAAAAACACTATCCAACAATAGTGCAAGACCGCGAATTGATCTTCTTTTCGATGATGCCCTGAGATGGGTATGGAGGTATGGAAATCAATCAGCCCACTGAAAATTGTTCTCACTTTGTAGAGCATAGCCTGTCTAATAGTTGCATTACGGTAAAATGTTGATGGAAAATGCAATCAAGGCTACTTGTTCCGCAATTCACTTGAAACCACAAGCAAAGATGACAACGTCTTACAAATGGTTGACGTGAAATAAAAAAAAAACTATTTAGTGCTTCCTCGATGAAGCATAATAAGAAGTTGCGTGGGTTGTTTGCGGTACTTTTGTACTTAGAAAGTTATGGCTTCCTTCGGTTTTTGTTTGCAAAATTGAGTTCTAAAATTCGAGCTTGTGGTATTATTAACGCTTTTTCCGCATCACTTGAAAAGAATGTGAAAAGGCTAGAAAGTCACTTTCATGTTAGAGTTAGAGTCCTTTGAATAACAGTGCTTTACGAATGGAAGTTGGGTATAAAAATTAAGTGTTTTTCGTTGGGAGCTACGTGGGATGATGAACTTTGAATCTACAGGCACGAGTTGATCAAATGCTGGAGGGTAATCTCTTGGATATAAAAGGTGTGTGCGAGTATATGCGGATGGATCTAAAACAGTGACGACGTGATTTGAAACCGGGAGGCCTGCAGACACTTTTTTGAGGTTGAATTGGCGAACGCCACAGACTAACCAGTAGGGCTACAGTAAAGTGGGAGGGTTATGATCGCTATTATCCTGATCATAACCTCCCCGAACAAAAGAAGGAGAAGAAGATCTAAGACAGAATCAGGAGTAGGGGGAGGTATGTATATATTCTTCAATGATTCCAACCTAAAAATCCCCTTCCGCCTCCAAAATCACTGAAGCGTCTTCCAGGTGGCGGAGATCATGGCGATAAATGAAGCCTTGCCGTGGATCAAGTACAATGTGATATATAAACGGTATATCATCAAAGTCAAGCCGCGATCAATCTCTGAAATCCGTCACCTTTAACTCTTGAACTGCCCTAAATTGTCGCCTACATCTCTGAACAATTCAATATCCACCTTATTTTGGTGCCGGGCCACAGGAATAAGGTGAAACTCGGTATACCTATCCCTACCGTAAAAATGCTACTCAAGTTTATTGGTACAAACAGTACCAATCGCAGATGGGCAAATGGAACTACCAGTTTAATTATTTGACAGATCTGGCATCAGCTGGATCTCAAACGCTCCAACTGTCTTATAGATCAGAAAATGGAGCACATCTTTAGCATAGTAGATGTCATTACAGGGCACTGCGTTATCGGTAGGCACGCCACAAAGCTGGGCCTCTTCTGTAGCTGTATGGCTGAAGAGGAGAAAGGAACCAGTCTACTTATTCTTTGTACATGCGAAGCGCTTCATAACTAGCTTCTCCTGGTGTTCTGGAGGTTCCGCACTTACAGTCTGCCACGTCAACCTAACCTAGAGGGTGTGTTATCTGCTGGTTCCTTTTCGAAATAAATCCCAGTGACTGTTTCCTTATGGAAACTTATAGCGGATGGCCGGACAGTAAGCTAGCCTTCCAAGCCAATTATGAAGTATGTTGTAGATTGCTTGTGGCTTTCTTTTCTGACGTTTTTTAAAGAGTGCGTCAATAGTTGACAGCGGGCCTTAGTCATTCCCCATTAAATAACACTCCAAGTCCTAGCTGCGTGTTGGCTAAGACAAGTCTCCAAAACGGTTGATAGCACGGATACAGAACATGGCACGCAACAGATCGATTGTTGGTTGGCTGATGTGGAAGGTTGCATTATGCTACTGGAACCAAAACAGTCCAAGTCCATATGCCACAAAAAATTAACTCTTATTCGCACTCAACAGTAATGTTGTCCCCAGCTCTATTTTCAAAGAAGCAGAAGGAACTCATGATAACAACACCCCAACACTCAAACAATTAAGCGTGTATTTTAAGAACCTCACATGCTATGATTTTCCATTTAGATGAGCTTCGCCCAAAAAATTATTTCGCGACCGAAATTGATGTCATTTCCAACTCAAACCAATGGCGGGGAACCGATAACGAAGCGGAAGGCCGTTCTGCTTCAACTCCTGGGTAAGTTAGACCCCGAAAGTAAATGATTCAATGCCTTTATGCGACAAGTTGAGGTTGAGATACACTCTGGAGAACAACAGCAGGAATTTTCCCATCTTTGCGTATCGGATAGCTTTTGTTGTCCGTAAGTATGCCAGATTCACGGACCTTCTTTATAAATTCATTTCAACTAAAAATTATTTCCTATTTTTACGCAGTTTTTGCAGCACTTCTGCAGCACTCACTTTGAAAATGCTTTCTAAATATTTTCCAGCATTTTTCAAGCACAAAATTATTTATTTCTTAGCGTGAGGGCTTACGGAGTAGATTCCAAATGGTATCTGCTGGGACGTTCATGAATTTGCCTCTAACCATTATTGCTATGTCATCGGCATATCTCACAGTGTGGATGCCAGTCCAAGTCTTCTCAGGAGAGAGTCCACAGTTATATTCCACAGTGTAAATGATAAGACCTCTGGGCAACCTCTGCTTACTTTTCCTCTAAGTCTTGAAATTCCCGTCTGAATATTTAACGACCTATTTTCCAGCATATTGTCCACCCATCTCACCACCAATGGGTTAACCAATGGGTTAACGTTCTTCTAAGGCTGTGCTCTCAGACTTTCGAACCATGGACATTGAGTCCATGGGTCATTGCAATGCATCCGGTATACATATCTACATATATCTCCTCTTCCGCAACGCGTACAACCTGGTGTAGCGCTGTTTCCGTAGACCTGTCAGCTCTGCATGCATGTTGTTTACTATTTAAAGGACACGCTTTCAGCGCCGTTCTCTCCATATGATCCACCACAATTCTTTCCATTGTTTTCAACCGAAATGATATTAGCCTGACCAGCCTGAAGGACTTCGCTTCGGTGTAATCCTTTTCTCCCGCTTTTAGAAGAAACACTGTATTTCTTTCTCCCTATGAAAGTATGTATGGTATATAGCCAATTGCTAGGCAAGAAACGTATATAACCCTAAGCCTCGGTACAAAGAGGTCTGCACCCCACTGCATCAATGCGGGGAAAGTTGCTATCGCCCCATTGACCGCTTCTGGCGCTACTAAGTATCTGTTCTACTTCTGCCCTATCCATCCTGTTTGCTCCTTGTTTCCTTGGAGCCCACGGCTGATCTGACTTAAAGCTTCCCGGAAAGTGTGTCTCCATGAGAACCTTATTTGTACTATCCACTGTATCCACAATCTCCCCCATTCTGTCACGAATGAGTCCAACTTTGGAAACTGGATCTCTGGAGATGATTCTCTGAAATCTATTGACCTCAGATGTGCTCCTCATACTCGAGCAAAATTCCCTCCATGACGCCATCTTACGTCTTTTAGTCACTTTTAGCTCTTTCTTCTTCACCTTATACTCATCCCATGATTCAGCATAATCCCCTCGGTTGGTATAATCGTATGTTTTATGGTGGATGTCGATGAAGAAGAGATAAAGTAAAGTAGATCAAGTTCCTGAAATTAGAATGCTTATGGACAACAACAGCTCGCCTCGTGCGCATAGGTTAACCAATTGCTTCTGCTTGTTGTCTTAATTGCATTTGAAAACCTAGGTACCCCAATTCGTCGCAGAGCTCGACGATTTAGCTTAAGTCGCACTTCTCTACGGCGAATAGATTTTTTTTTTTTTTTTTTAGATATCCTTTATTTCAGCATTAATTACATATTTCTTAAACACTAGTATTGCACACTTAACAGAGATTTGGTGATTTTAACCTTACTACTGACAATGTATATGTTGTAACAATATTTGGATATTTTTATTAACAGTAATATTATTAGAGGAAAAGCTGAAGAAAAACCTCTCTGCACAATTTGTTTTCACAAGGAAATAAAAGGGGTGGTGGTGATACAATTTGATTTCAAGCAAACGAATAAATATGGATGCAATAAATAAATTAATGAAAATAATAAACAAACAAACAAATGAGTAATTAAATAAATATGTTAATAAATATATAAATAATAAATAAATAATTATATAAATAAATAAATAAATAAGCAAACAAACAAATGAAAAAATAAATAAATAATTAAATATAAATAAATAAGGGAAAAAAAAAAAAAAAAAAAAATAAATAAATCAACAAATAAATCATTAATAAATAAGCATATAATTTTTATTATGTTTCGTTAACTAGGCTTGAAATCAAATGATTGTCCGACATGCTACAAGACCAGCTATAACGCTCGCGTAATTTACTCAATCTGAAAGAAACTTTTTCAATCTGTGATATTGAATGTAGTTCATCAGTTGAAAAATGCCAGGGCAAGTTATGAATCATTTTCAATACTTTGTTTTGCGTTATCTGCAATTTTCGAATGTGGGATTTGGCACAATTGCCCCATACCGGTGAACCATAGAACATTATCGGTTGGAATATAGACTTGAAGATTACAAGTTTATTCACCATACTCATTTTAGATTTACGGTTAATAAATGGATATAACATTTTAATTGCCAAGTTGATCTTTTTTATAGTTTCTTGAATATGAGGACCGAAGGTTAGGGTTTTGTCCAAGTGTACTCCAAGGTATTTAGTACTTGATTTCCAATCTATTGGTATGCTATTGACTACTATTTTGTTGCTTGTTAAAAAACAGTCTTTTCTTTTCCTTGTAAAAAAGACAGACTGAGTTTTTGAAGCATTTAATTTAATCTTCCATTTATTGAGATAATTTTCTACTTCATTTACACCATATTGCAATTTGGTTACAATGTCATAACCTAATGAATCTGTAGCGTAAATGCAAGTGTCGTCTGCAAAGATAGCAGTTTCACAAGTTCTCAATGTTGGAAAGTCATGCATAAATATATTAAATAAAATTGGTCCAAGCACTGAGCCTTGAGGTACACCTGCCTCAATTGGGAAAATTGCTGATACACTATTGTTAACTGAAACTATAAAGGTGCGCTTTGCTAAGAACGACTGTATAATTTTCGTCAGATATTGAGGAAAGTTGAGAACATGCAACTTGTGAAGTAAACCCTCATGCCAGACTGTATCGAACGCCTTTTCAATATCCAGTAAGATCAGACCAGTACTTTTTCCTATTGCAAAATTATTCTTAATGTGTTTTGTTAGGCGATGAATTTGATTGACTGTAGAATGATGTGGTCTAAAACCAAATTGTTGCGCTGGAAGGCTGTTATATTTATCTAAATGCGCAGTTAATCTGGATTTAATAATTTTTTCGAAGCATTTACTAACTGAACTCAAAAGGCTTATGGGGCGATTTTTCCCTGGTTTAAGAATTGGGATTATCTTTGACTTTTTCCATTCCTTGGGGTAGTAACTTAGCTTAAGACAGCAATTAAAAAGGTGATGCATAAACTGTATGCCACACTTTGGCAGGTTCTTGAGAAAATAATTTCTAATCCCATCAAGGCCTGGGGTCTTTGAGTTTTTTAAATTTTTAATAACTATTACTATATCCTCTACCGATATGTGTTCATCATCCGCAAACAATAATGGTTGCCCGTCAATACAGTTTATGGACTGATGCACTAGATTCTCCTCGCTACTGGAAATATTATGACTTATTCTATGGTTAGATAAGAAAACTTTCGACAGAGCGTTCGCTTTATCACCATTCGAGAGATACATCGAGCTCTACGGCGAATATTTCATAAAGACCTCGAATTATTTGCTAACAAGGTCCCTTTGAGTGCACCTAGCACTTAGGACAACCATCCATCGAGCTACACGCGAAAAGATGCACAAATAATCGACAATGTACTGTGAAATTGAGTTGACAGGATGGCTTACTTAAGGAACGCACGGTGTAATTTTCATTGCAATTTGAAAAAGAAACCAACTCATGAGCAACCCTTTATGAAGCTTTGGTGAGAATTTCTTGGAAGGATATGTGCATTTTATGTAGATTCCAGCACCATTACCCAAGATCATGCGCATGGCTGTGTGATCTTAAGTTTAAATAAAGCACAGATGCTCAGAAACACAAGATTTTCCTTTACCCTGTGCTCATTTCTGTAACTTACCTTACAACGATAAAAATTCCGAAACTGGTTTCAAGTTGATACCTTCAGTTCGAAATTAGCAAAACTGGGTTACATCATCACCCATTGCCGGCTCTAATGAAATTAGCGTTACCAATCGCGTCCATATCGGAGTAGGAAATAACTTCAAGAAATCGTGACTTCGCTTTGCCTCTTTTTATTTCTCTGCCAACCCCAGTCACAAAATGTGAATTAGCAGATTCCGTCTCGACCATACCGGATAATTGGTTAAAGCTATTGTTTACTGTGAAATGTCGAAAGTTCAGTGGGATAGATACACTTTCTTAAGCAAAAGATACAATCGGCATGTTAATGGCAACCGACAATACCTAGGTACCATGTGAAATGCAATACAGATTTAGAGTGTGCAGTTACACACCTACACCTACACCAAGTGAGATACTGCAATTTAGTGAATGGCTTTCAGCTCATTGGGGGTATGGATATGAGTGTATCAACTGCACACTGTGGCGTTTGCAAAAAATAAAGAAAAAACTTTTTAATTGACGTCTGCTTGTAGCTGGACTATAGAGGAACTCTGGAATTCAATAAAAACACCCCCATACCAGTGGCAGTTGTACAAAAAGTAAATAGCTCACCCTCTGAATAAAAAGTGAAGGAATTCCATGAAATACGAGTATAAAACGAAAATGAATGGATCTTCCCACCGACAAAAGACTTTATGTTGTGCGTCGAAAAACTTTGTGCGTACTATTTAAAACGATTCACATCAATCTAGTGGGTAAAGTTTTTGACTATCAAGTTGATTGAGAAGTTTTTCTTTGATATAACGCGCCTCGCACTCTCTTTTAGGAGAGTATCTATGTAGACAGGAATATCGAATTTTGGGCAGCCGTCTAACCCGAGCCATGGAATGGGTACTCTTTAGTCAAACGGGTATGTAGACTGTACGTAGTCCAGGTCCTAGCCTTTCGCTACCATTTCCATACAAATGGAAGGCACCTATGTACAATTTGAGGCCATATGCGAAAGGCGAAATGGCAAATAAATCCTGCTTCTGTTATCGATTGCACCTATGGTTTATATGCCTCAGGTTTTCGTCCTCCTTCTGCCCAGTCCACGTCAACTCTTTGCATGGTGGTGATAGCGGTCTAGACTCTTTCCTAATCGCCTATTTCAGCGGTATAGATCCCTTTGGCAGCTCTCTGCAAATTTGTTTTTAACGAAGAGTTGTAAACTATATTTTTTTATATATAAACACGCTTCGCTAACATCTTTTACCCTTCACACGAATGTAGGAAGAAATGGGGGTACGCACGGGTACACGAGTTATTTTTTGTCTAAATAAGTAAGTACACAGCATATGTATGCACGTTCCACTTGCAGATTCGAATGTACTTAACTATTCTCTATGGGACAAGTCCATTTTCGCACTCGCACAGTTGCAGGAGTTCTCTGAGGTTTCAATATCCCCCCAATAGTTCTAAAGAGGTATTCTTCTTCGCTGGCAAATCCTCTGCGTAAGCTTTTCTGTCTTTCCTACTCTTCTGAACACTTTCCGAGAAGATGGAAAACAACATCTGTCCAGTGTGTCCCTAAAAAAGGCTAATCTTCCTCTCCGACCAATTACCGACCCATTGCACTTACGTCCCTTCTTTCTAAGGAAACCCCGTCAGCTTATAAAATATCTTGATTCACAAAAACTTCTCTTGCTTTTCGTAGCAACAGGTCCACTGCTGATTTTATGGCATATCTCACCGAGAAGTGGAACCAATGGTTGCGATTGATATATCAAAGTCATTTGACAGAGCTGGCATCAGGCTCTTTTGTCGAAAATGCGTGCATATGGCATCGATGAGTCCCTACTTCAATGGATTAGAAATTCCCTTTCGGGGCGTTCAATACAAGTGGTCTTGGGCGGCTTCAAGTCTGATATTCACCACATAAATGCTGGTGTCCCCCAAGGCTCAGTTTTGTCTCCGACTCTGTTTCTCATTTTCATAAATGATCTCTTGTCTGCAACCTCTAATCCAATCCATTACTTCGCTGATGACAGTACCCTCAGTTTTTTATATTCGTTCCCCAACTCACGTCTCTGCTCTTCGGTCGTAGAAGAGGAACGACAACGTATGTTAAACTCATTAAATTCCGACCTTGACAGCATAATCAACTAGGGCTTAACTAACAGAGTGGAATTTAATGCATCCAAAACGCAGTGCTGTCTTCTGTCTCTCAAGCGACACCAAGACCCTCAACCATTATCCATGGATAGTACTTGCATCACTGAAACCGAAAGACTTGCCATTCTCGGTGTGTGTATTACCAACCATCTTCGTTGGCACGATCACATATTCGAGGTACCCCGTCTGATCTGGCCACAATTTATTAGGCATTCATCCACCTATAGCTGGAATATAGCGCCCATATCTGGTCCAGTGGACCTAAGACTGTTTTGAACCTTCTAAACAGGGTCCACAACCGCGAGATAAAATTTATACATAGGTGATAGAGACATTGTGAGCTCCATAGACTCACTAGTACACTAGTGTCTTTCCCTATTTTATCGCTTCTTTTATAAAAAATGCTCCAGCGAAATAGCCACTTGTATTCTTTCCCTTCAAAATTTCACCCGCAAAACGCGTCACGCTTCGAATGACCATCAGTCCATCCTCAAGCTCAACTTCGGACGTACTGTCAAATACAGGGACTCATTCATAAGACTCGTTCACGACACGTATGTGGAATGATCTTCTAGGCTCTGTGTTTCCTCATCGTTACAACCTTCAAGCATTTAAAGCCAACGTAGACCGGTACCTTCTCTGTTCCTTTTCCCCTTCTTCCAAACGTCCGTGCCCTGGGAAATCAGCATAAGGGTATTCGTACCCCCTTTGGCGTGCGCGAATTATAAAAAAAAAAATGATCCTCACTTCATTGGTTTTGGTCATCAATAGAGTATTGCTCGTGGTTACATTTTAGTCGGATTTTTTTTTACGTTAATTAATTCTCTCGACACAACCCCCAATCCAAAAGGCTAGTTTCACTGTTAACACAGCAATGATGAGGGTCCTGTTAGACCAATGCCAGTAACCCACTTCTAGAAGCTATTCGGGGGAATTGTCAAAGATTTAATGCTGCACTCAATTTTCCACAAAATAAAACCGATCTTGAAATGATAGATGTATGTACATCGCAACATTTAAACGAATTCGCGTGCATTGAACTTAAGTCCTTCGGTTTTCCACCTGTTGCTTACTTCGTTGATAAAATCGCAACTAGACAGACGAACACTAGTCCTCTTTAAATGTTCCATGAACGACTAAATTAAATCCACTATCAGAGATTTCTGATGTCGTTAATGCTCTTTGTCTTAGCAGTAAAGGATGTCGATAATATCTTTAAGGACTCTCTCCATATACAAATCTTCTCTGAAAAAAAAAGATTGATAATAAATCTGGCCATCAATAGAGGAATTCTTTGGAAGAAGTTAGAAAATGACCCACAAATTTTCAATCGGGCTTAAGTCGGGCAATTGAGATGGCCCCTCTAACACACAAATGTTTTGTCACAAACCACTCTTTAAGCAGCTTCGAAGAATGTTAAGGGTCATTATCCCGCTGGAAGACTCAAAGAAGCGGCAATTCTTCTTCGGCGTTTACTAGGAACGGTCCATTATACCATTAATTTTGTGTACAGGTCCACAACCTGCAGCCCAAAAACAGCCCTAAGCCATTACGGAAGCCCCGCCCATGCTTGACTGCAGTGTGAACGTTTTCTGACTTAAGACGTGAGGCCTTTTTGCGTCTTACTGTGCTCTCATCGCTGAAAAGCACGGTTTTCCATTTGCTAACAGTCAGTATGTGCATTACCTTTTAAGAAGCTGCTTAGCAGTAGGTTAGGTTAGGTATGTGGTCAGGCGAGGTTGAAGTAATTCCTAATGTCACACTCAGATCAATACAGGCCCATTTTGTCGTTCAAAAAATCTGCATATACCTACATACACATGTATCTAAGGTAAACGAGCGATGGACGGTGGCAGAGAAAGTCGGGTGTGTCCTCACTAACATCTTCATCTCCACATCATTGACATAGTTCTTCTTCCGTCGCAGTATTTTTATATGATACCGCGGGTATTATGTCCCGTAATGACTTCCCCCAGGCAGAAAGGGATATCCTATCCGTCTGCAAGGTGGGATGTTTACTGATAAGTCTATTTGATCCGGTCGAGATTCCGAGCCTCTTCTAGCGTTCTCCCTGCTCGGGAATGTGTTTAAAAAAGGTATATTGAAATTTAGACTTATTCTTAGGGCACTGATAGCTGTCGAAGCTGGTATGAAGATATCCAAAGGAAGCAGGTTTAAGATAACCTCCAGTACTGCTGTGGGTGTAGTTCTCATTGCACTAGTAGCACCAATGCACGCCAGTCTCTGTACTTTCGTGATAGCTGCTTAGTTGGTAGTCTTGCTGGTGGCCTGCCATAAGTCAGTATAGGTCTTACTATATACTATAGCCAAAATAATTTTTGGTTCTGGTCTCCATGTCTTTCGAAATACCTTGCTGCATGCATAGTAGGCAATAGTGGACTTTTGTATTCTCTCATTTAAGTTTAGCCTCTAATTCAAGCACAAGGCCTAGATATCTGGCGCTGCCCGAGATTCTCAGGGGCCTACCCCCCATAGAAGGTAGTGGAAACTCTGGTATTTTCCTTTTATTGGTGAATAATAATCTGGGTTTTCTGACCGCTAGTCCACATTTCTTGGCCCAAGTGTCTAGGGTCTTCAGCGCCCCTTCAAATTGCTCACTGAGGGTGGCAAGCTATTTGCCCTTAGCCATCAGTATTACGTCATTTGCATAACGGTTCTAACTCCGCTATATGAGTTGTAGGAGTACTTCATTTAGCACAATAATCCATAGTAGTGGGTATATTACTCCACCTTGAGGAATACTTCGGGAGGGGTATGCTTCTAATGTAAATGTTTGTCCTTAAAATAAAAAGTAATATTACGTCGAAATATTTAGCAAAATTATGTGTAACGTGTAAGACAAATTCAACCTTATAATCTCAGAAATACGAACGATCCTATATTGCCAAGTTTTTGAAGAGTAAAATCACACAATCGCTAGTATAAGTACATATGTTCTCAATTGCTTAACCAGTTAAATGCATAGCGAACTGGAGAACGTATTTTTTGTAGCTCATGCCCCCAAACAACGTGTTTTCCAACTCATGAATATTTTCTATCGACAAAAAAAAATATCAAAATACTAAAAACATAAGTTTTCAAAACTACACACATTTTGTACAGTCATGTGTGGTCTGTACCTTTAGTAGTGCTTTTCCATTTGAAGTGCACAAAAACAGAGAAAAAAACGTTCGGCAATTGTTGAACTTACTTTGCATATAATTAACATAAAACTAATTAACTTTAATTGCTCAATAAAACGGTGCAGCTTACAATTACTGTATTGAAAATAAATCTATTTTTAGGATAAAAAAAAAAAAAAAATAGAAAATGTTGAAAGCCGCACGACCTTGCCGCAGAATTTTAATTGATTGTGTGCAATTTTTTTTTTTATAGATACCTACTGTTTATCTAGCAGAAAATTGTACTTTAATTGCTTCCCGACGCAATTAATTAAATATTTCCATGCCGGCGGTGAAATATTGTAGCTTTGTTAATTTTCTGATATTTTTTTGGTTTCAATTTCAGTCAATTTATAGCTACGATTATTTAGCTGTTGTAATCTCTTCCCTTTGGGTTCTAGTATATTTTTTTGGTGGAAAAGAATTTGGCCAACAAAGTCGGACTACGTTAGGAAGAACTTTACTTTCTTACTTACATATGTCCTATTTCCCCTTGTGAGTCCTAGGGCCTCTACTACGCCTACGCGCTATGGAGTACAGTTCCTGGCAATGAGCTTCAGCTCTATCCAACTCTTCCTCAATTGCCGTGCCTCCTCCTCAACTGTTGTGCGCCATGTATTTCTCGGCCGACTCGTTCTTCTACCATTTTGTGTTAACGGATTCCATTGCATCGCGTAGTTTGCTATAGAGTTGTCGCCTTTTCGAAATGTATGACCAATCCACTGCCATTTCTGTCGATAGAACGATGTTCATGGGTGTGCCTATTGGTTTCTGACCCGTTCTCTGGTAAAGACGTTCATTAGAGATAAGGTTAGGCCAAAAAATTCTTAAGATGTTCCGTAGAAACCTACATATCAACGAACGTTTGTAGTTTTTAAGTGATAGTAGCGGTCACCTTCCAAGTGCTGCACCCATATAAAACCACTTTTGAAAGGAACAGTCGTAGCTTAGTGTTTAAGCTGATTGCATTGCTTCTACATATCATGGACACCATTCCAAACGCCGACTTTGCTTTGCCGATTCGGTTGACAATATCCTGTTCGGTTCCGCCTTTGATCGAGACAATGCTCCCAAGATATTGGAAACCCTCTACTCTCTCTACCGCTTGTCTAGCAATGCTAACTTGAGTTAAAGAGTTAGTACCGAGGTTGATGATTTTTGTTTTGGCAGTGTTAATTCTTCAACGCCCCCTCCCTCTTTCCACACTTGCTGTCATTTGGTGCAGATCTATAATTTTGTGAGAAGTAAACAAACGTCTTCAGCGAGTTTAGATGTAAAAGTCAAAGAATTTCTCCGCTTCCAGTAGACAAAGCTGAGCGAAGCACATCGCTAATCACCAATAAGAAAATTAGAGGCGATAGAATGCAACCTTGTTGGACCCCACTTTGGACCTCGAATTCCTCTGGCAGCTTTCATCTATGTAGAACATGACACTTAGACCCATCATGGGCTGCTTTGATAATAGCTATTAGTTTATCGGGTATACCTCTCCTGCGCAAGGCAAGCCAGATAAACGGTCTGTTGACACTGTCGAACGCCTTCTAAAAATCAATGAATATCAGGTGAAGTGGTGACCGATGTTCAACGCACTGATCAATAATGATCCGCAGTTAATGTCCTCGATACCGAAGGATCCAGAGCGAAGAACTCTGCAAGGCTGCGATGACGAGGCAGCTCCTGAGGATATACATAACCCACTTCTTATGCCACTGCCCAGGTCTCCAACATAGTAGGAACAAATTCCTTGGGAGGTACTTTTCCAGGACGTAGAAGAACTAGCCAACAGACGGGATAATAAAGTTCATCAAATCCTCACGAAAAATCCTTCTTCCATCGCTTGAGCTGATCCTCATCCGAAACGAGTACGGAATCATCTAAGCCTTTCACCGGATGTTCGCTAGAGAGATGGACACCTGTCAGTTCTTTGTGATTCTGTTAACGGTTGTGCTACAGCACCTGCTCGCTGCTTCCTCTGCTTCTGTGGTCAGGGTGTTGATATAGTTACGCTACTCAGGGACTCTGGGTTATCTACAATACGAGCTTTATGTAGCTTACGTTCTTTGATTTGCCTCCAGGTATCTTCGGTAAGCCACGTGCTGTGTCTTGCCTGTCATCTGCCAACAATACTTTCGCTCCAGATGTGAAAACATTTTTTACAACGTTCCAATGTTCCTGAATGGTTGTCAGCAGTGAGCGGCTAATTGCTTCTACTCCCAGCGAAAGTGATCCCTTAATTGTTAACGTACTGAGGGGATCTTTATCCAGCCAATGTTGTGGCTAGGGATTCTCGTAATATTACGAAATCTTTGGACAAATGCAATACGTAGTTGGAGAGTAGCTACCAAAAGATGATGATCTCGTACCAACTCCATGTTGGTTTCTCGTCTCTTTCATTTGACATCCAGCTGACTTTGCTGCAGGTCTTATGCTCAAACATGGTGCGTCCTGTGACTCCACCATTGGTGTTGCAGAAGTCAACAAATCTTTCACCGTTGCCATTTCGGCCGCCGAGGCCATGCTTCCCGATCACATATCTGAGCTCTTCATTGTCGCTGCCTACGTTTGCACCCATGTCCTCCATCACGATGACAACATCTCGGTATTGCGTTGACTACGGCGCTTAGCTGATTGTGAAGTTGTCCTTTTCATCCTCAGTCGAGGGGATTCGTAGGGACGTAACACTGTATGATCGCGATGCGCCGTACTCTAGTCCGGAAGATCCCATCATCATGTGGGTGCCAGAAGCTCCTTCGGTTGTGCTTCAATCCCGTTCACATAGACGGTGAGTGGAGATGGAATATGCAACTGAATTCTACGGGCTTTACAGCAACAGAAGAGTCTGTATTTAATGACTATGATGGCTAACACATATAGACATGGCTGGACACTAGTGGTCCGGAAAGTTTTCAATCCTCCCCAGGGGATAGACACGGCGTAGAACAAGATCTTGTTTTAGTTAGCGCGCACTAGTGGAAAGGAACCTCAACCAACTAGGAGCGTGAAGCTGGTGGCAGTTAAACAATAATCTAACTGACTAGAGGTTGCTTGGTTGAGGCGCCGGTCTAACCAATGATAGCACATTAATATCACTTTGAAACGCAAAAAATTTACAACAGATGCTGCTGGCTTCTTTACCTTGACTGCAAATAAATCTCCTGATGCCGTCCAACTGGCACAGCCTACTTTATTGTAGCGCCATCCGTAAGTAATACCACAATTAAATTTCAGTTCGCAAAAATATTCGCTAAAAATATTCGCAATCAACATGGCAATTCAATTGCCTTGAAGCGGATAGCCACTTCCAAGTTCACATTGATATTTAAGGTAATTAAATTGCCAACAGTACTACCTGTTTTCCCTAAGAGATTTCCATACTATATCCGTTTGCTCCCACACAGATTGTCCTTGATTGGATTGCATGTTGAATGTCAATTATAAAAAAGAAAATCAACTGTCAACCTAAATTAAAGGTGATTCGAGTGCAGTACTCATGTAAGCAGTTCAAATGTGTAAGTTGGGAGTAACTCAGCAAAAGTTGTACTGCACTGAACTGGTCATAAAAAAGCATGAAAGGGAGTAAATAAAAAAGAAAAAAAAAATTTGAAACCCGTCACAGAGATGAAGTGCGGTCTGAATGTCATTTAGTTCCACTTTAAACGGCATTCACTGTACCTAACCTAGTCGTCATCTTTGGGCGGAAAAGGGGATTAAGTGATGCTAATGCAGTCAGGATAATGTGCAGAGGTATATGCACCGTGTGCATAGAGCTCAAGCAGAATATCGTGTTGACTTGAACCATTTTATTCTCTTTTCTTCCCCTGCTTATAAAGTATCTGAGGTATTACCACCACCGTGGTGACGGTAATGGAATTGTGACAAAAAAAATAAGAAGACAGAGAAAAAAATGGTAAAAACCTAGTTTGTCCAGGTGGTAATTTAATCGTTTTAAGCGTGTTTCGTATAACGAGTATAAAATTAAAATTAATTAGGTTTTACAATCCAAATTTTGGTCTGACCACTGCATTATATTGTCGTCGATGGTGATACCCTTGGGTATTAGGGGGGCACTTTGACCAAGCTTTGAATGCTCCTTTTTTTCATTTATCACTACTCTTGCTTCCTCAGTCCACCACCATGTTTCTCTGTCGTGTTGGTAGTGTGCTTTGGAAACTCCGAGCCGTGATTTAGCTCTCTCTAAGCAAGGCCGCTATGTGGAATCCCACATATCTTGTGCACAGCACTCTGCACAACTTCGTCGTTGTTGTTACGGACTTCACCTTTTTCCTTATCCAGATTGTACCAGTTTCTCAGAAACCTTTGTTTGTTTGTTTTTCCTTTTCGACGCCTCCATAAATATTTCTGTCAGGAGAAGACGGTGTTTCCAGGCGATGGCCTCTCCCAAGATCACTTTGCAATCTTTAACCCTGGGCTTCATGAAACTAGCTACCAAATGGTAGTCAATCAGGGTTTTACTTCCGCCACTGCTGTAAGTGATCAGGTGTCGGCTTTGTTTGACGAACATGGTATTTAGCACGATTAGACCGTATGACTTGCACATGCTTAGGATGTTTTCACCAGAAGGGTTCCTGGTCCCGTATCCCAGTCCTCCATGGCAGTCATCATAGTCTTCGTTTGACTTCCCTTCGGGAACCTCCGCGGTATGAAACCTAAAAAGATGTAAGAAACACAGAGCAGATGTGTTATGTATGTCCTCTGAGACTTGTAGGTCACTGCAGGCTATGACCAGAGAGAATCCCTACCACTGTTCTTATCCATCATCTATCTAGTTTTATAATTTTCACAAATTTTTTCCGATGTAACACTGTCCACAAAGCTGTAGACACGCTGAGCTCTTCTAAGTTGGACCATCGTATGTCAGTTGAAGATTCTACCGAGAATACCTCTCTTGGGTACGCAAGTTGTTGGTTTTGTACCTTCAACTATGATACTTTTTTGGAGCTCTGCTCCTCTTTGAATTAATACGTTGGTACCTCCGTTTCCCTCTATATGGCAGTACCCAGGAACCAAACATAATCTGACACGATTCTGCGTACATACTGTCTTGGCCATTGTCTGGCAATTCCTGACCTAATTTTTCTCACAAGTCCAGAAGGCTTTAATTGCTGGAAAAAGCTAGAAAAAATGAGTGAATACAAGCTGGGTGGACACAAAGCTGGAGTATTAGCGTCCGTACGCTCTATATAAACCAACCACCTCAGTCGTTGGACCTTCTCTATTCTGTCTAAGTTGATGTCGACGTACAGCGCTTACTGTTCGTCACTGTACCTCCACCTCCATTCACCGTCTATGCAGATGGGACCAAAACGAATTTTCCCCTCGAAGCAACCAGAGCAACCTCATCCACTTTTGACAAAGGCCATGCCTATGCGCCATAGAGCAGCACCGGAATGATTAAGGCCTTGTAAAGGGTCACTTTAGTTGTTCAAGAGAGGGCTACTCAATTGCTACTCAATTGCCTTCTTAGGCCAAAGAAACAGCGGTTGACAAGAGCTATCGTTTGAACTCAGCACTGGTGTCGTTATCTCTCTTAATAGCGGGGCGTAGGTACACAAGGTCCCTAACCACCTCGAAGTTGTATCTGTCTACGGTAACGTCGACGATGGTTGTCCTTTCTTGTTGACATCATATACTTGTTCTTACCCTCATTGACCGCTAAACTCATCTTCGCCGTCACTTCAGCGTATGCGAGTAATTGGACAGACATTTGGAAAATTGTGCCTCTGGTATTGCGGATTGCATACTGCAGCTACAATTAGCATCACCACTGGGCACAGTCTCGTAGGCAAGCATGCAACAAGGCTTACCTACCTACCTACAGCATTGCCAACAAGAAACAAAATTTGTTGCACAACAAAATAAAGAGCACCACAGGGTTGGATGTATTTGCTTACATGTGCGTGATAAATGTTATCTGAAATAGTAGAGAGACTCTGCAGCAGCTCCTTATAAATACGTCTGAGAAGGCTTCCTTTAAAGGTCGATCGAAAGAGCTCTCTAGTTGATCGTATGTTCTACTTGTCAATGCTTAAAGGTGTCACCATTGTCATCTTTGTCAAAATTTGTTGAGTCGAAAACTAGCAAGACGCTATACATAAGTTTTTGGCAGTGCAAAGGTGCCTTTGACAAGACATATGGCTTGCGCCGAAAAAGAACGTTTATACGTTTATCCTCACATTTGTATCGGTGTTTGGTGGAATGAGCTTTGTCATAAAAAACATCAACGCTGCAACTGCAACTCTAAAGAACCATTTGCACTGGAGTTTCGATGACTTTGAATGAGAAATATGCTAGGACCCCAGCCTAATTGATACGTCCTTTGATGCAATTACACAGTCGACTACCTCTAGCGCTGGAATGGCTTTGGCCAGACTTTTCACTTTGGAAGACTTTCCGTTGGCAATAAACCATCCAAGACGAAGAATTTTATGACGGCACTGTATTCCAGTTCATCCATTTCAACGACAACACATGCATAAGTCTAATTTAAAAAACTCTACATATAAGCAAAACTAGGTACTTGACAGGTCAAATTAAATCCTGATACGTGTACCAACACAAAAAAAAAAAATCATTTATGGCAATCCCATCTCCGTGCAGCATCGAGAACTTTTTACTGCACCCTCGTATGTAGTTGTGAATAGATTGAATGGCTAACGGCGAAATTATTGTGTATCACCGTAAATGCATAACGGATTTGTATGACTTGAATTTATATTTTTTGAATCCTGTTGGCCAGCGACCCGTATTTATGGCCAACAGTCTGGCGACGTCTGTACGTGTTCTCTGCGAATATGAGGTTCTGTATCCTGGATTTGTTATATGCAGCCTAAATCTTTCTGGAAATAACGAAATTCGTTCAACTAGGATTCGCCTTTGAGGTAAAGTGCAAGAAGGTTTAAATTTCTTCCGCAGATGATCCGGGAAAAGTGGAATCTGGCCAATTTGTCGGCTGGTTCAGGCATGAGAAGCTACATATGATTCTCATCGAACTCGTACCTCGATAGCAAACTTTCAGTTAAGTTTAAGAACTAGTGTATCACCTCTATATTAACAAATACAAATACTTGGCGCAACAGAAAACATATGTGGTCCAGGGCGGGACAATTCGTGCTGTGCGTGTAATATTTCATCACACAAATGGAAGGGATCTACAGTTTAGAGCCATGTCCGAAAGGCATATTGAGAAGCTTTCTCATGACAGTTATTACTCTGGGACGTTTGTCAGACATTCGCAAGAGGTGGGACCGTGAAAATTTGTTGGTGTTCTCTGGGTTTCGAACCTCGAATCTCCCGCTCAGCCATCCAACGCTCTAACCACTTAAGCCACGGCGCCCACACCTTTTATTTAGGTCTGGGGAGTAAAGGCACTTATGTATGTAGATGTTGGTTAATTAGACGGAGAAGTCTGTTGGTTGGTATTTTGGTTTTGATGGTGAAAAGCATCAGTTTAGTTTTTTTAGGACCACGCCTTGCCAGGCAAGTGCTCATTTCATCCAGAAATCTTTCCTTGGTTTCCACGTCCAAATACATTCCCGATACCAATACAACCACATCATCCGTTTAATTTTCCTTAGAACCACAATCCATAAGAAAGGTGAAATCTCCCCTCCTTGACTTGCACTTCTGTTCACTGATTTGATACGAACACACTCTTCTAAACCTAGTTTGATGAGAGGCTCTTAAACAGATTCGATGTGGACGTTAATGAAGGCCCTTTTGCTGTTCAAACTGCCACACATAGATCTCTACAACAAGCAGGTGTTAACGTTTGCAGTCACCCGCATATCTGTGTGGACTAGTCTACGTACTGGACACTCCTCACTTCTTAACGATTTTAACTTCCTCCCAGAAGACATCGACTTCACAACTTCTTTTCGACTCTGTTTTGGAACCCGAATACCCACCAGAGAAGACCGGCCAGGAGATCTTGGGTTGCAAAAGGAATCCATGCGATTATACATATAAGGATGGATTTAAAACTGAATCAGGAGTAGGGGGAGATGTATTCTCCAATGATTGCAACCTAGAAACTACCTTCCGCCTCTTAAATTACTGTAGCCTTTTCCAGGCGGAGATAATGGCAATGAAGGAAGCTTTGTCGTAGATGAAGTACATACGACTTCTAAACGGAATATCATCATTTTTACTGACAGTCAAGCCGCGATCAAATCTCTGAAATCCGTCACCTTTAACTCTCGGACTGCCCTAAATTGTCGCCTACCTCTCTGAACAATTCAATATCCACGCTATTTGGGTGCCGGGCTACAGGGACGTTCCAGGCAATTGCATGGCTGACGAGTTCGCCAGGCAGGGTACACTCCTATCGATTTCACCAGATAAGGTGAATCTCGGTATACCTATCCCTACCGTTAAAATGCTACTCAAGCTTAACGCCACAAACAGTACCAATCGCAGATGGGCAAATGGAACTACCAGTTTAATCACTTGACAGATCTGGCCTAAACTGGATCTCAAACGCTCCAACTGTTTCATAAGACAGAAAAGAGCTCATCCCTAGCATAGTAGGTGTCGTTACAGGGCACTGCATTATCAGAAGGCACGCTACTAGGCAGGGCTAACGACTTCTGTAGAAGTTGCATGGATGAAGAGAAGGAAGAAAACATTCTACATCTTCATGTTACAACACGGATCAGCATCTGCAAAGAGAGCTACCCATTGAACCAGGAGGAGCTAGTAATGAAGCTCGCTCCGCTCATAGGAAACTGGGTTTAGGGGCCTACTTCTTCTACGAACTTGCTAATGCTAGCATTAGCAGCCTCGAGCGCTTCATAACTAGCTCTAGCTCCTCATGGTTCAACGGGTAGCTCTTTTTGGAAATCCGTGCCTGACCTGTTACTATAACACAATAGACTTTAATGGTCTAAGTGGGGTTGAATACTTCCAGCCTGCCACGTCAACCCATCCTATCGTAAGGCCCTTCTATGTCTAAGACCGTGTATCGGTTAAAATAAATAGACCTCTCAATGGTTTGCACTACTTAGTGCAGGGCTGTCTCCGATGTCTTTCCTCCTGTAAGTTATGGGAACCAGGCTCGATCCTTTATGAAGGTCTAAGAAACGTTCTAGTGATTTCACCACGAAGAGGTCAAACTAAATTGGTCTGACAACTTTCGCGAGCTAATGGCATCTTTTGTAAGCTTTGAGTATAAAAACAACTCGAACATGCCTCCATAACTAGGGGACATGCCTAAGCAAGATGCAGCATCTGAAAAATAATGACACGTCAGGGTATCACTGTCCCCTGAAGTTTCTGCAACATTGTGAGAAGGATGCCGTCTAGGACCGGTGATACATACATGTATGTATGTGGTAAAGGAGAACATCAAAGTATGAGTATCTGCTCCTAAATGTCAACTTTTTTATTCAGAGTTCGTAGAATTTTCAACCATGTCTCTGCATTGAAAAGCAAACATGTCTACATATGAACCATGCATAATGCAATTAAAATAAATAGTCCTTCCAAAATATTGGCCCTATTCCACATGCACATCCCTAATTAGTTTGAAGCGTATGTCAAGTATTTAAAAAGAAAAGGAAGGGAAACCATTCAGCATCGTTTGTGTTTGTGTAAATAAATTCTAGGAGTCTTTCACTCAGTCCTATTAAATATAGGAAACTATGCTCCAAAGATTATCCCAGTATTTGGGTCATGCATCTGCATTATCCCTTCGAACATGAATGAATCCCTGTGAAAATTGTCTACGTATATCCGGGCAGCCCATACTATGATGCACTTTGAGATATTATTTCATCTGATGCAGGATTTCAAGGAATTATATGCCACTGAATAGGCTGTTTGAAAAAGGTATTTTTTTTTTTTTTTATAAAGTTTCCTTAAGTACACGAAGGAAGGAAGCATTTTTTTTCTGTGAATTTACCTTTCATGAAATAAATTTCAATACAATCGGCTTTGCTTGCTGGCATGTGTGAAGGATATGTGCACTTGCTGAGGATTACTAGAACTTTGTTCAATATATTCGAAAACTAGAAATTGAAAAGCGGCGAATGGAAATCAATCAAATTCAAGGAAACGTCCTTCTTTGAATGGAGTCGTACTGTAAGCGAATGTGTTTCTTTAGTTGGCTATTGAAAGTCTAATTGGGGGAGATTTGCGAAGGAATGTGAATTTGTGTGGTGACGCCAATTAGCTTTTAAGTTGAAAGGTATCCTATGGATACGTAGTTTCTTTTTAATTTGAAGAAAATCTAAAGAAGTCCATTTGCTGGGCAAAAGATTGTATAACCTGCAAGATGAGAGTATTTAATGTGAAGGAAAGCGCAATTAAGCGAACTAGACAAGGTAGGTTATCGATGTTAGGAGGAAAGGAAAATCCTTTATGCTACACTCAAGTCAATTAGAGCCCATTTTAATGCCCATAAGGAGATAAATCGTCCTAAATTTAAAAGAGGCCACGGGCGTAGCACATGACATGACCGGGAATCCAGCAGAGATTTTTACGCTGCGTTTTAAGAGCGCTTCTCGACTGCATCTCATCACTTTCCTGACAGCCTGGCTTTCGATATTTGCCACTGCCAGGACCTCCACTTGGAGAACACTACTTTGGATCGGAATTTTGACTTGTATTGGCATGACCAGCGAATTAGAAAGGATGGCTACGCCTAAATTTCTATCGCTTGTGTACTTGGTATTTCACTGACTTTAAATTTTTATTTACTCGGATAGAGGCTTGTAAAGGGTTTTGTAAAGTCCAGGCTTAGCACTATGAAGTCATTTGCTGCAAACATATTCCTCTGAGATCATAGAGTGGCCTGATGTGTGCGTCCTCCAGCTGTCTGTTTGACTAATCCTTAGAAGGTCAAAGTCGCCGCTTTGGATGAAAAGTTCAAGCGGATGCATGTAAAAGATGGCCTCAAGTCCTGCCATTGGTGTTGTTTTTCTTGCTCGATAAGCTCCAATGGACGCTACTCTATGTATTTTCATGATGACTTTGAAATTGGTGTTGTGATACAGGCGTATAGGCTTGACAATAGCCTTGTATATCCACAGGATGATTTTGGGACTTGGTCCCAAGTTTCGTCGACTATTCCACTACCCATATATATAACGATTGTGGCTTTCTTATTTATTCACTATCCCATGCCTCCAACAGGCATCTGTCGCTAGCTAGATCGATATTATTGTTTTCCCAGAGACTTACTTCTTCGAAGCATATAAGACCCGGAGATATACCTCGCGAGTTGAGAGCAATAAGCAAAATATTGAAAAATTTTATTGCAACTTCTGATAATTTTCTATAGTTTTTCCAAGCTTTTCTAAAATTTCCCTCTTGCTAGAGCGATTTTATTTCTGGAGCTTCATAATCGTTTTGCTTCATGAGGCGACCCTCAGGAGTAAGATACTCAGGTAAACTCGCCATCCTTCTCGTACATCCACAACTGACTCGATTTCGTAAGGATGAATTTCCGCCTGTTTTTAGGAAAGATATAGGGCTTAATCCCCTTATTGTATCCTAGGTCTACTAGGTCATACCCACCTAATGAGTAAGTCTGGGAACATATCACATGTTCAGCCTGAGCGAGAACTAAGGTTCAGGTTTGCAAATTCTGCTTTGAGCATTGCCAAGTTTACCTTGGGATCCAGGTAAGAATAAACGGAACGACGAGTACCGATTGCCAGCTTTAGGGATGAATACCGCGTTCCCTTTACTCCACTCCAAGGGAATGTAAGTACTTCCAAAACTAGATCTACATAACGTCGGGGGTTTTCACTGGAATACCTGGCAACTGGTTTGGATCTGGAGTGACAGAATGCTATGCCTTGCACCAGCTATCGAGGTACATCTCTTATGTATGCTTAATGGCGCACATAAGAGCCTATCTAACGTGCTGTGTGAAAGTCTAAGGCCTTTCTGTGATTCGCTGGGTAGTGCATGGGGCAGGTGTGAGCAGATTAGGCACTATTTTAAACAAATCGGTCCAGCTGTTGGAATCGGAGCGTGCCGTGAAAGATATTTTCAACGCAATCGATAAATAGGCCAAACGAGTTGGTCTTGAAGTGAACCCAGTGTATGGTATGTATGATATATGTACCAGGAGTCAACATCAACTCCACAAATGACACCTTAGTGGATATTCGACGAAACGAATGGCGAAACAAAAACTCCTTACTCGGAGGACAAATACATATGTACATGCTCTATAGAACGCTTATCCTACAGGTTCTGCAGTGTGGCACCGAGAGCTGAACTTAAATAATAGCAGGTATTGGGCACCTTTGAGCGAAAAATTCTACTTCGAGTTTTCTTGATCATGTGTGCGAGGGCCATTCGGAGAAGACACAACCGCAAACTTTACGAGCTGTAGCGATCTCCTACTTCTTTTCCTTTTGTTCAGCGAGGGTATGACCAGGATTATAGGCATCATAATCCTCCCACTTTACTGAATCCCTACTGGCCCACCTGTGGACTTCGCCGATTTGACCTCAAACAGTATTTGCAGTTCTCGGGTTTCAGATCACTTCGCCACTAAGACCAATCAAATGCTGCTGTTTTTTCATTTGTGTGATCCAGGAGTGTTTTGGCCTGCTTCTCTTCCGGGTTCGTAAGACCCCTCCTTTGAGCATGCCAATACCAACTGAGGCGGTCGTGCTCCAATTTTTTCGAGATGGGTTCTTTGAGGTGAGGGCTTCCTCAGATCTTTGAACTTCTAATTCGATTACGCTTTGTTACTCTGGCTGTCGTGCAGAGCATCTTCATCTCAGCTCCCGTTAATTTGCCCTTATACTTTTCTACATTGTCCAGCATTGTGAACCGTATATGAGAGCCGGATGAACAACTACAAACAACTATCTGTTTTGGACTAATTCGATACATATTTCACTCTGAAACATCCACCCATACATCAAGTACTCGTCGCAGGGACATTTGATCCTCACTTATGATGGCTCCATCGTCAGCAAAGAATAAGAATTATGGCTCGTCACTTTTTCTTCAAGCAGATAATCTAGGACTGCAATAAATAACAGAGGACTTGAGACGGTTTCCTGGTATACACCGACCTTAATTGGGATCTGTAGCGATATGGGACAGTACGAGTAGTCCAAAAGGCCAACATGTGTCAGCCACATCAAGCGCAACACAGAGGGTCTTCAAATTGCAGCCCCCAAGTTCGAGACGACCAGGAAGACCGAACCTCCGCCTTAAAGACCCAGCTATCACGGATGATAGAGCGCTTAGTGTTGACAACTGGATGCATTTTCCCCGGCTCCGGTAAAGATCTAAGTTTTAAGGCAGAGACTCTTCATGGGTCGGAAGCCTGTTAAGTAAGGCAGAAGTGGCATAATTTCTTTTTTGAAGCGCTAATGCTGGGAATCCATGCATCCTGGCGGTTTGTAGGAAAGCTCTAAAAGATTCATTTGAAAATGTGAATCGGAAATGCTCACCATAGGCATTGGGACTTGAATGGTATCACGAGGTACTCGCAATCTAAACATTCAACGTACCATAAGGAGATAGGAAACTAAGCAGACTTTTATTCACATTCCTGCCCATGTAGGACCCTTGAACTTCTTATGAGCCATTTCCGACTTCATACCATTAGCAGCCATTAAAAATTTACTACAAAAGCAGCCCTCTTTGCATTCGGATATCCTAAACTAAGTTAAGAAAATAAAATTTGTCTCGAGCACCCTCTGCCACATGCGACATTTAAATTTAATGAATTGTAATTCAATTCGCGAAATTTGTCCTGTTTTCGAATGCTGCATAACAACAACAACAACAATATGCTCTTCCACATTTGTGCAAAAGGCAAAAACAAATAAATATGATAAATTCAGAAATCCTCCATTTTTTCGTATCATCTTTTCCTTTCTGTGTGCCGAAATTAAGTTTTTTTTTTTTTTTTTGTTCGTTTTCGTTTCGTTTTCAATTCCTTTTGGTCTTTTCTCTGGCAGTACCTTTGAATCCTGTTTCTCCTCTATGCGTTGTACGTATGTATGTATAGATAGGTATACGTATCCACGTTGTTTTCGAATGTAATTTCCATAATTACATGATAAAATGAAAAAATGTCCCCGGATATGCATGAATAAAACATAACCTAAGACTTGTTTTGATAATAGATATAGATACCGAACGAAAATAAAGAATGAAACATCTTGGCCAGAAATGAAATGAAAAAAAAAAATACAACGACAAAGAAAAAGGACACAAGGAACAAGGCAATTTCTTTTCATTCCTTAATACCCCGCCCGAAACACAGACTGAGATACGAAGCTACACAGACGAATTGAGATTGGCCGTAGTATGTGTGTGCATATTTATTACATCCTTTTTCGCAAGCAGCACAACTACACCTTCTGTTTCGATTCTGATTCTGCAAAAGTGGCCAACACAAGCGACTGACAAGGTGAATAGGTTAAGCAAAGAACACATTTCGATTTGGATGATACAAATTAATTTCCATGTTTTTAGTACACAAACACAAGGACACGCACCTTCTGGTCCTGTAGCAATCGAAATGACAAAACAAAACACAAAAGCGTTCAGAAACTTGATACTCACAAGTCAATGGTCAGGTATTCTGGGTTCGGTGAGACATGTAGGGCCAACAGGTGTTTCAGACGAAAGTTTTTTTTTTCTTTTTTCCTTCGCAAGAGTGCGGGATGTTTAACGCATCATTTAACCCCAAGGGGGAGAAGTTGATAGTATTTAGGGAAAAAATACTTGTACAAGTATTGAAGAACATTTTGAAATAGCTGTTGGTAGCATATGTGAGGGTAAAACTGACATGTTATAGATACTTTCACATTTTTTGTGAAATCATTTTTGTGTCCCTTTTGTGTGTATATTTTCCGAATGTTATGGGCTAAATCCTTAAATCCCCTGAGACAGAGGGTAAAGGTAGGAATGTAAATGGTCATGTTCTTGACCATTGGGAATCAAATGAAACTGTCTGTAAAAGCTTGTTAAGGTGGGTAGAGGTAGTTGTTTACGGCACATTCATTTAAAACTTCAAAGTGAATATCTCCAATTAATTAGAAAGACTTTGCATTTTGTTTTTGCCGTTTTTTTATTGCTTTTTGAGGACAGAAATATGTATATTTGGGCAGAGTACCTAATCAGCTTTAAGGCTTTGAAGATGAAATTGTGAAGAATATTTGTTTACTTAATTGTAACAAGCTGACGACTTGGAAGGAGAAAGAAGGCGTGATGTGCTTTTAATCGAGTGTCGGGAAATAGTCTAGCTATAGAAGAACTTCCCGTAAAGCCATTTCATAAGACATGTCTATTCGTTTTCGCTTGGTTTCACAATAAAAGAAAAACCTAGAACTCGAATTACCTTCTATAGACAGAACAACCCTCAAGACTTCAGACAAAGCAACGTATCTAGGGTTAATCCTGGGTGAGAAATTTAACTTTAAGGAAAGAGTAAAAAAGGCCTCTCAGGCTTTCTACATATGCAACTGCTTTATTCTTTAGAAACTGGGGACCGAACCCGAAAATTATGCTACACGGCGATCGGTGGACGAATACTCAAATACGGTAACTTAGTCTGGTGGCATGTCGTCAACCAATATCAATTCCATCACAAAACTGACATCATAAGAACGATTCCAACGGCGGGACTGGGGACAGTTCTTGCTTTTCTGCCAATAGGTCGCTAAATGCAAGAATCTGTCGCAAAATGAGCCGCTAAATCAGCCACTGAGATGCGGCGAAATCAAGATCAACTGGGAACGATCGGGTCTTAGGCAAATCTTCAGCAATAAATTTCAGTACCGACAACCTGTTGCCTTGCCTTGACTTCATTAGACCCCTTTCCTATTTTCCTGCAGATAGGCATAGCTGCTGGAGTCTTTTCGGAAGCGCTCAACATAAGAAGCTCGATAAGACTCTCTGACCACAGCAGTGCTTACCAAGCGGAGGGTCTAGCAGTGACGAAAGCCCACAGAAAGACCACAGCTGTAGAAGTAAAACGGTAATTTGTTAAGAGCTGTCGCAAAGCCTTCAAAGTTATTGGCTCGGAAAACGTAAAACTCTTTTAGGTTCCGGGCCACAGGGAACGAGAAGGGGTTCTGCGCTCGAGCTTGACTGAGCTGACAAATCAGTTAGCAAAGTCAGCCTACTCTGCAAATTCAAAGCGGAACTGTGAATAAATCTAAAGGCAGCAAACAATAATAGAATACCCCCTTGGTTTGGCCAAAGTACGATGAAAACAGAACAAGCAAACAGAGATGAGGCCGCTCTCCTTCCAAACAAGTAATCGTGCTCACTACTAATGCCTCTGTGACTCTTGAGACAACATTTTAGGAAGCATCTTCTTCATTAACCCACTTACGAAACCTAACCTTTCGGTTGGAATTACTTTCGAAAAGATCAGACCCTTAGTTGTGAAATGGTAGTGTCCGTTAGTGTCCTCAGGCGCCGTTGCAAAAAACACAAAATGACCCTGTGAGGACTGCAGTAAAACAGGAAACGGCTAATCAACTAGTGAGATTCTGAAAGTACAGAAGGTCTGTTTCGAAGGGTATAGTCTATTCAACAATAAACGTATTCATGAACGATTACTTTACGTATCCGCACGTCATAATAGAAAGGAGTGCAGAGTAGAAGAAACGATTCGAGCCTTTTTTGTCAAGACAGCATCCCAATGGTCTGAAATAGAGAACAATAAAGGCAGTAAAATACCTTAAATCTACAAAAAACTTTAAATCAAGATGGTGTAGCTACTGCAAAGAAATTAGAAACGTCGTCTTCGTTAGCGATGGAGGTCAGATAAGATGATTTTCGACTGTCGGCCCGAGCCATGTTGTGAATTTTCTGTGCTTCTTCCTAGCTCTAGTAGTACATACGTGTATACGTCCTGCGACTTGCCTGGGTATCTTCAGCTTACATCCTTGTGTCAGCATGGAAGGGCTATCCCCGGTATAGATTCCACTCGGTCTGAGGTCGGCCCGTGAATTTGGCGAGATAATCAAGGATTATCCATTTGAATATTCTACAAAGCGATCCTATTGTGGTCTCAGTTGTGTTGTGGGGGTCTTCTGAAGGCCAAGGACCTCCATTGTCATTTAGAAGATTTCGGACTCGAAATTTTATCCTCGATGCAAGTGAATAATATGCGTAACGCCAAATCAACAGAAAACATAGTCAATTAAGAGATGCAATACCACTTTGTCACCTGGTTCAAAACAACGGAATACTTCGGTTACTTGACAAAAATTGTCTGCTGGTACCACAATGTATTGCTTAATTCCCGGCATTAATATCGTCTTTTACCACGTGATTATTATGTTGGTCCCCTACGGGCTGTGCAGGTGAAGATCTTTGAAACCAGCGTCAAACTCAACGTTCTACACAAAAGCATTGCTTTTTAACTTTCTAAAGGGTTTTCTGCAATCCTTAGTGCGGCCAATATATCTGACATATTAGTCATTGGAATCATGATTAGCTGACTTACCCTGCTAGTATCGTCCTTCCGAAAAAGTGACCAATAAGGCTTCAGATCGGCGCTCTTTCCTAAAAACTCTGTTCTTGCGGCAGGGTTACTTTTTGAATGCACTCGATTCACTTCGCCATTTATCCTTTAACCTGCTTGCACTGGGTGCTCTAGGCGAAGCGTCAGTTTCTTCGCTTGGGAGCTCGAAGAGGATACTGATCATAAGCATCGCACCATATACTTACTTAGGTGGCGCTACGAATCGAGCTGAACCTGAGCATCATCTTACAAGTCTCTCCAGTTAGCCCGGTCCTTAGCTAACTGCCTCCAGTTGCGCACTCCAAGTTGGTTGAGGTCCCCTTCTATTTGTGCGCTCCTCTACTTTGTTGTCCCTCTGAATTAGATTCGAAGACTCTGCGGGCCGGAGCATTGGTGTCCATCCGATCTACATGTTCTAGCCATCTCAAGCGACTGATGCGTTGACATTGTCGCTGTACAGCGTCGTACGTCGTCAGTCGTTCACAGAACTTCGCGGTACCTAGACGTGTTTCGGCTTCGTTAAAAGAAAAACAAAAAAAAAAAAAAAAACAAAAATTCTACTTTCTGCAGCGAGCAGTATACGCTTCAGCGGCGACGCAGCCCAGTGGTGGTATTTTGGTACCGTTACCCGGTTTCGGTATCGCGCCGCGCGCGCCGGGGTAAAATACCAGTGTTTGTGTGTGGTGTGCTTTTTATGTGCAAATAGAAAGCAAACAGAATAAAAAAAAAAAAAAAAAAAAAAGTGATAGAGACACAAAAAAAATAAGTTACAACGAAGTGACAGAGACACAAAGTGAGAAAAAAATAAATAAATAAAAATAAATAAATAAAAAGTGATGGATAGTGAGGAATCCGTTATCCCCATAGCGGGAGTAGCGGAAAAAAAAAACGCATCAGCCGATGTAGCAATTTTGGGTAGCCGCGTACCACCAGCGGCTACTAAATCTATAATTAAAAGGAAGGCAAAACTAAGGTCTACTCCTAACCTAGTTAAGCGCCTCTCTCTCTCTGCTTCAGCCAAAAAGCTGCGGGGTGAAGTGAGGATGGGGGCGCCATCGACGAAAAAACCAGCAGCAGCACAACAGCAGCGTCATCGGTCGGCCGACGATGATAATGTAGAAGGCATGGGTGACAGCAACAGCTTCGCCTCGCTAGCGGCTTCCGAATCGGAAGATGAGGAAGACGAGTTGGAGTGCCTAGACACCAGCATAAGGCAGCTGCAACAGAGAGTGCTCGCTATAAAGGCTAAGCAGACGGCCAGAAGGGAGAAGGAGGACATTGAGCTCCAGCGCTCCCAGGAACAACAACAACAACAAAAACAACAACAACACCAGTTGCCTGCAAATAAGGCAGCAATAACAATCGCAGTTAACAAAACTGCAAAGAAAGCGGCAGCAACAACAAAGCTGCCGCAAAAATCTAGTCAACTGCCAGTAAGGCAGCTGCAACAACAACAGCAGCCAAAGAAGCAGCAACAACAACAGCAGCCGAAAAAGCAGCTGCAACCACAGCAACACCAGCAGAAACAACAGCAGCAGCAGCAACCACAGCAGCAGCAACCACAGCAGCAGCAACCACAGCAGCAGCAACCGCAACAGCAGCAACAACAACAGCAGCAACAACAGCAGCAGCAACAACAACAGCAGCAGCAACAACAGCTGCAGCAGAAGAATACGAAGGCGAAGGTCCCGCCTATAAATACATACAAGATGGAGCTGAAGGACACCATAGACCTGTGTAAGTCGGCCATAGGTCAAAATTTTTATATCAAACGCCTTAGTGAGGATAGACATGCTATCCACTGCAAAACAGTGGAGCATTATAAAAAAATAAAAGAATTGTTAAAGGACTCGACGACGGAGTTCTTCTCTTTCACCCCGAAGGAAAAGCTGCAAACTATGCTGCTGAAGGGGATGGACTCGTCTATCGAGCCGGAGGAGCTCCTTCAAATGCTGAGGGATAAAAAGTGCGACGGGCTTGAGTTCGTGGGGGTCAAGCCGTTTACCACAGCTAGGGCAAAAAGGGAGAAGCGAAAGCTACCGTTCTTCCTTGTTCAGCTTTCGCCCAGTAGCAAACTGGATAGTCTCAGGAGTATTAATGTCCTAGACTACCAGGTTGTGTCATGGGAAAGAGTAAAAAGGAGCGATAGCATTTTACAATGCGTTCGCTGCCAAAGGTTTGGGCACGCCGCGTCGAACTGTGAAATGCAGCCTCGATGCGTGAAGTGCGGTAAGAACCACAAAGCAGAGGAATGTTCTCTGGGTAAGGATGGGGTAGCAGATAGGGCCCAACTCTCATGTGCTTTATGTGGAAACTCGGGACACACCGCAAACTATCGCGGTTGTCCTAAGTTTCAATATATGAAGAAAATAAATCTGGTTCGTCAGCAGAAGGTCGAAGTCAAGCGTCCACCCGTTTCTAGTCAAACACCAGCCGTTACTTCCCAATGGACTTACGCCCAAATGGTGTCAGGCCGGGGAAATACGGTACAAAAACAACAACCGAAGGTTGCTTCACAGGTCCCAGTGCCTAAAGCACCTGAGGCTCAGCCTGACATGCTGGCTATTTTGCTCTCAATTCAAGGGCAAATGAGCCAGCTTCAGCGTCAGTTACAAGAGCAGGCGAAACGGGTAGACCAGATCTACGCATTTCTGCCGGACCTAGCGCACCACCAGTCGTAATGGCTACGTTGGCGGAGAAATCATTAAAGATCCTTGCGGTGAATGTGAATTCACTGATAAGGATCGAGCGAAGAACCGAACTTTTTAAATTGTTAGAAGACCAAAGCCCTGACGTACTTTTGGTTAGCGAAACTAAGCTATCCCAGAAGCACAAACTATGGCACAATAAATATAATATTGTAAGAAGAGACCGACCCAACTCCATTCAAGGAGGAGGTGTTGCGATCTTCATTAGGAAAGATTTGCGTTATAAGGCTGTGTACAGCGGTGAAGTGCGGAGGTTTCAGGAGCTGGAGGCCTGTATCGTGTGCATCCCTCTCCGTAGTGGAAAAAGGTTGTACATGGTCGCAGTCTACGCTTCCGGAGCTACTCAAACCACTTCATTTATAACAGAGCTCGAGACACTTTTTCGATGTCTAAGGCTGGAGTTGGAGGAGAACTATTATATTATTGCAGGAGATTTAAATGCCAAGCATAGTGATTGGGGAAATAATATACCAAATTCTAGAGGGAACCTACTACTCAATTGGTGGGGTCTACACAATGTCGAGTACAGACTCGATTTGAAAGCTACCGATAGTCCGTCGTATCCTAGCGGCGGCTCCTATCTGGATCTTCTGCTGTTCGACGTACGGTTACAACTGACCAACACGAACCGACAAACGAGAAACTGCCTACATACATTCGTGTATGACAGTGACCATTGCGGACTCAGTGCCGAAATTACAATTCCCAACGAGATTGCGGAGTTGGAGGAGTTTGTCCAAACGTACCCCTACAATTACAGTAGGACGCGTTGGACACGCTTCTCCAGAGTACTGACAAGAGCACTCTCCTCGAACTCGCTCTACCCACCGTCCAATAGGAACCTGTCAAATGAGGAGATCGACAGATACCTACAACGAATGGACGAGACCATTAAACGAACGATGGACAGCACGATACCTCGGTATCAACATACTGACAACGTTGACGTATACCGCAACGCAACAATTGACGCACTTCACCTACAAAAAAGTAGACTTCTGTCAAGACTTAAAACCTTGTACAGGCGGTTTACTGACAGACAAAACTCGGAGATCAGGACACTTAAGTCGTTGATTAAAAACCTCCAACAGTTAATAAAAGAAAATTACAGACTCTCTGTAAATTTGCACTGGAACAAAAAAATTCGGGCTGTAAAATCCAGCAACCCGAGTATGTTCCCGCAAATAAATAAAATATTTCGGAGGAATAATCAGAACGACCTGCCATGTCTTAAGATCCCCCGAACGACGAACAACGAACATATACTTATAACAGCAGGCATAGATCCAGGGAACGCAGTCAGTGATGACAACTTCTTTGTGATCGAGGATCCGCAGGAGAAGGTAGAGGCTATAGGAGCGACTTTTCAGGAAGTGTATAAGGTGAATGATAGTATTTGCCCGAACCACGACCTGGAAAGTCGAGTCCTTGTGCACAACTTTTACCTTCAAAATGATATACAGCACTGGCGATCAGAGAACAACGGTTTCACCGAGTTCAATGACGATAATATGGCAAATAATGTCATCGCCAATGTGGAGGTACATCCCCCGTTCATATCGAAGGTAGAACTCCAAGCGATCTTCGAATCATTGAGAAGGAAGAAATCCGTGGGCATCGACGGAGTGTCTAACATTGTGCTAAGACATCTCCCTCCAGAAGCGGTGAACATTTACACCATCCTGTTTAACAATGCGCTGAATAATGCACATTATCCGGCGCACTGGAAAACAGCGGTGGTTCATCCTATTCCCAAAAGGGGTAAAGATACGTCCAATCCGGCAAATCTCCGGTCAATAAGTCTCCTTCCGAACATCAGCAAGGTATTCGAAAAGGTTGTCAATAGAGCCCTGTCTAAGTGGGTTGAGGACATGAATATAGTTCCGGATAACCAATTCGGTTTTAAGGCGGGGCATGATACAATACATGCCGCGTCTAAACTGGTGTCGGATATCCAATGGAACAAAAGCAAGAAACAATGCACGGGTGCCTGCCTGGTTGACTTGGAGAAGGCCTTCGATACCGTATGGCTAGAGGGACTCTTTTACAAGTTGAGTAGGCTGGGCATAAGTAAACCACTGCTATACATGTTTTGTAACATGCTCACCGGTAGACAGTTCATTGTGAAAAATGGCAATGTGACTTCTGCTGGTACGTTTGATATTAAAAATGGTCTGCAACAGGGTGCGGTAAATTCGCCGATCCTCTTTAACATTTACACAAGTGATCTTGTAGGATCTCTTCACCATGCTATAGCGTACGCCGACGATTTGATAGCGTACAGATCAGGACCAAAGATCGAGGTCATTGCAATACTCTTGCAGCGTGACTTCGATAAGATCAAGCGATATTGCGACGACTGGAAGTTGAAAATCAACTTCCAGAAGTCGGAAACCATCCTGTTTAGGACGTCGTTATCTGGGGCCTCTGCGGATACCAGAAAGAATTGGCGAAGGTTCTCAATAGTGGGACAGCACGGACAACCATTAGCGTCTCGAAATGTAGTCAGATACCTTGGGTTTTGGCTAGACCAGTATCTATATTTTAACAAACATATAGATGCTGCTCTGGCCAGAGCCAAAGCGGCTTTCGCCCTCACAAAGAGACTGTTTTATAGCAGCCAACTCGATGCGAGGGTGAAGGTAATCTGCTACATGGCCCTCATTCGGCCCATGCTCGTATATTTTTGTCCCGTGTGGTTCAACGTGGGAGCAAGCTCGTTGGAAAGGATTCGGGTGTTTGAGAGGGCTTGCCTAAGGGCCTGCCTTCGCTTATATAGAACACCAGAGTCTCAGTACATAAAATTCTACTCCAATGAGATCCTTTATAACAAGGCGGACATAAGCAGGGTGGATAATTTCTTGATCAAGATGATTCGAAGGCACATTGCAAGAGCAATGAACTCGATGAATAACCTGATCTCTGGGGCCTACTACCCCAATGATATGTATCATGAGAGCGTGCGCCTTAACGGCTTCATTCCCCCAGAGGCGTTCCTCTATTTAGATAGAGAAGGTCTGATACAGGACAAAGTAGCGGTGCCGCTAATCTTCCATGTTGCCCGGACAGCTGTGGATAGGCGACTCAACTACGACCGAGACGTCGCGCTCAGCATGACGGAGCGTCTTCGGTTCAGTAGAGCGATAGCAGGTCGCGATTTGCGAGACGTAGCAAGGCAGCATCAGACATTCTGGTGGTTAGGGGACGGAGAGGGAACTCCCTCGTCGTTTCCTTATGATACAGGGTAGCTCCTCCTAAGGCGCAAAGCTGGCCTGGCCGGCTTACATAGGTTTAAGATTTAGGTGTAGGTATAAAAAAAAAAAAAAAAAAAAAAAATCATAAATGTACGTATACATGTCTTGTGTATACATATGTTGTGCATATATATGTATATATATTTTGTATATATACATGTATATAGTTTAGAATAAGGTAGTTTTAAGGTTTTTTTTTAAGGTAGTTTTAAGGCTTATTGTTAAGTTAGTTTTAAGATTTATTTTTAAGGTAGTTTTTAAGTTCTAGATGTAAGACTTTTATTATAGTTTAAAAAACACGTTCCTCTACTAAGTTTTTCTAAATTTTTCTTAGTTATCCTAGTTGTTAAGTCATTTAGATAAATAATTAATTTTAAGTTAGGTTACGTCGAAAGACATAGTTTTAAGCATTAGGTTTAGCTTAGAGTACCCGCATAGGGTCAGTAAGTTAGAATTAGATTAAGTTAAGTTAGTTAAGCTAGTTTTAAGCGTTTTTGTCTAGCTCGTAAGTAAAAATGAATTCCAAAAAATAAAATGCATTAAAAATGTAAAAAAATGTAAAAATGCGTCGTACGTCGTTGAATTTTTTTCTCCAAAGCCCTCAACGCAAACGGGACCGAATACATTGCGAAGAATTTTTCTTTTAAAACGACCGAGGATATCTTTATTCGTTTTCGACAGCGTCCATGCATCAGCGCCATTAAGCTGGACTGCGATGACAAGGCTCTTGTATAGAATCTCCTTAGTTGTTCACAGTCCAAAGCAACAGCAGTTGGCAAGTTAGTGTTCGTTTTATTTCTCCTGCGGTGTTATAGTCAGAATTTATAGAAGAGTCAAGGTAGACAAAGTCATTTACTACCTCCGTCCATTTAAGGTTTAGCGTTTGTTGACAGTGTTTACCTCATTTAGCCTTAATTTACGGCTGAAACCAGAGGTTGGGGTGCCGAAATAAAACATGGCTCCTTATACATAGCTCCTCTATAAAAGTGCTGTCACATGCGGCCTTGAAATGGACAAACATATGGTGGGATTTTTCTAGCCGGAAACCATACTTATAGTGGCCAATCACGTCGTTGACGTAGGGTTTCAAGCGTTCACACATTATGTCAAAGAAGATCTTGTATGGAATGTTGAGGAGATAAGACTTTTGTAATTGGTGCATCCTTACTTATGGATCAGACAAATATTGCTAAGATTCCATTCATCTGACATGCACTAGTCTGACTAAATCTTACAAAAGCTATCTTCACCTGCTTTGAAGAGTTCGAGCGGTGCGCCGTCAGATACAACAGTCTTGATGGATTTAAGCTTCGATATCGCTACCCTTAGTTCGTTTTGGTCAAGTTGACAGAATTCTCAGCTATCATCGTCTATGTTAAATGGTCCATTCTGCCTGACAGCGGTATGTTGGACTTCGTCGCCTGTATAACAGTCTGCAAAAAAGTTTTTTTCATATTCTCAGCACGGTATAGGGCACTTCATCTTATTTCTTGTAAGAGAGTGAGAATATAAGCAGTTTCCAATGCCAGTACACAAACAAATTGTCTATAACCTAATGGCCACAGTATTTTGTATCTCATTACCTATTGTCATAGCCATTCCCCTTCCTAAAGAGTCACCTGGGTGTGTATGCGTCTAAAGTCATGAATGTCTCGAAAAATAACAAAATACCACCTCCCGTTAGACACTCACTATTATGTTTTTTTTTTTATAAAAAATCGAGAATAAACGAATTCCATGTGACGATATCAAACCATGATAACAACGATCAGATACAAATTCATTTTCTGTGCATCTCTGAGAAACCAAGTAACCAAGTTCAATTGAGGTCTTGCCAAGGAATGCCACACAATGAAACCAATGAAAGCCACCTCGGCATACTGCATAATCAATTCAATTATGCGTCCTCTACGGTGGTTCTCTGCATCGATATCTCATCACCTAGGCATTGTTTTCCAGAGAAACCAGATACACTGCTGCATTCGCACAGAGTCGAGAGCGGTTACTTTGAATGGTACAGTGGTGCAGATTAGACACACACTGCTGGGGTTTTCATTGACTGTGGGTGGAATGGATTTTCGATTTTGGATGTTGTATGTACCTGTATAAAAACTACCTCGAAAGTCTAAAAAATAAATTGGTTAGGTGGTCACAAGTTCCTGACATTTTCTTTCCTAGCCTGCGTGGGTGAGGAGCTATGGGCGAAGGACTTGTGGATTTCGTTCATTATTTTTTTTTTAACATACGATGCTATGTACATACATATATGTGTATTAATTCGTGATTGGCCTTACACCAGGATGGCTCTTGATCAGGAAACTGCTATCAAAACTGTCCATTGGGCCAGTAAGACAGAGTTGCTTACTTCTTGCTGTGGCCTCTCGTATTTCCTTGCATAAATCTTAGTTGATGTTGGCTGTAAATCCACGGTTTTACTGGTAATGTACCAATCAAGAAACGGGTTGATAAGGTTCACAAAGCGGGAGCGAGGTGTGGGTTTAAAAACTTGTGAAAGTTTAATTCCTTAACGACTGAAAATTCATGTGTAGGAGAATAATCTTTGCCAGGAGGTATGTGTACGGCAACATGGAAGAGAATTTGTTGTCAGCAGCAGATTCTTAGACCGTTAACTTCCGGATTGATGTAGAAAAACAAATTTTATTTCTAACCATTTCAGCAGTATGGCTAGGATGTAGCACGCATCGGCTATGTCTCAAAATAGATAGAATCAGCAGATGAAGCAGAGACCTTCCTGTACAGGATATATTGCTTTATGATGCTTTACAAGGTTTGTTAGAGGATCCAGAGCGGAAACCTGAGTGTACAACGCCGAGAGTTTATTCCGGATGCTCCCTAATCCTGTCTAAAACTTATGCAGGTGCACCTGGGTACAGCGAGGTCATTATATCTGGTCAGTTCCCACATTCCATTAAAGTAACCTTTTTGAAAAGCTAGTGATCATCATTTTTGTCCGTTCCAGTTCTGTCGATGTTTTTGGCGCCAATCGGCAGGGATGCCGTCTATGCCAACCGCTTTATTTATCCTTTTTTTTTTGCTTAATTTGATTGCTGTTGTTATCTCTATGTTGGTTGGTAGGAGGTACGGTAGGCATTCGCAAATTTTTTGCTTCAGAAGCTTCATTTGAATAGAGAAACCAAAACGTTGTCGTCTACGTCGTTTAGCGATTTCTTCATCTTCTGAGTTGATCCTCTTCAATCTAAATGTTATCATCGTAACTCTTCACAGGGCGTGAAGATCCTTGGTGATGCTGTAGGCAGTCCAACTGGCGCACCTGATCGCTGTTCCTTCAGCCTTCGGGACAAGTATGTTGATGTTCGTCATGACCTACACTACGCTGGACTTCCTTCTTTTCACGTGGTAATGAGCTTCTAAGTCAGGTCTTTCTACTGCTAAAACTGCTCTGATCCGAGTCTTGATAGCGATGACTCTTCCGCCTTCTACCACGTGTTCCAGCTGCAAAAAATATTTTAACAGCATTCTAGTGGTCATCTACGTTCTTCGGCACTATACTGCTGACTGTGCATGCTTCTATCTCTCTAAGACAAGATGGTCCTTAAACTGTTGGCGCACTTGAGAATCACTGAGGCTGTCGGTATTTTATCTCGTTATTCTTAGCCAGGTGAAGCGGTTGCGAAGGTATATAAGAGCTAACATAAGACATGGTGTAATCGCGTTTCTTTTCTATATCAGCTCCGTCTATTTAGCTCTATGTTGGACGTCGGGGACAGAATTTCTAAAGTGCGGATTAATGGTAATATAATCGATCATCGAGGACTTGCTTAGGTCCTCTGGCCCGTCGTGGGGAATAAGGCGTCAACAACGATTGCGCACCATTGTGTAAGGAGTTCTGCAACGTGCTTTAGATTACTTCTCGACTGTCCTTCTCCATGTCTGCCTAGGGCGGCCCACTCGTCTGCCTGATTGGGTAAGTGGATTGCACGGCGTACTTCGCAATGGAACTGTCTTTGCGAAGTAGGGTGCCACTTTCTCGTCTGTATTTTCACGTCTTTTGGCTACTGGCCCGTTATTGCGTGAAGATCCTTAGGATGTTGCGAAGACATCTATTTATGAAGGTTTGCAGCCTCCCTGTGGCGGTGTTGGTAACTTTCCAGCTACTGCACCCATAAAGTATCACTGTTTACACATTTGATCGGAACAGCATCAGCTTGGTTTCTGTGCTGAAAACGTTGGCTCTTCCAGATTTTGGGCAGCATATCGAACGTAGCCTTTGCTTTAAGAATTCTGCCGTCGACATCCATTTCGGTACCACCATCTTCCGAGACCATACTTCCTGAATATTGCAAGCTGATTACTTTCTCGAATTGCTGTCTGACAATGTTAAGTTGAGCGGCGCTGATGCTTTCTTGAGAAATTGAATTGCTTAGGGCCTTTGTTTTTGACATTTTTGCCCTAAGTCTCAAGTAAGCTTGATCATTGGATATCTGCCTCCATTTTGGGATGACAAGGTCTTTAAGGTACGACTACCTTTCCAACAGTTCGCGCCTCCGTCTGTTGTGTTATCCATCTCCCTTCGAAAAGTCTTTGAAGTTATAGATTGGTATGTATATGCCCCACAAATTCTATCTTTATAGTTGATGTTGGAGCCATGTATTCGTTAGTAAATATCCTCTTTTTTCTAACAAAACGGAACCGAAGTTGAAGAGCTTTCAAAACAACCAGTTGATTAGGTCCATACTTCTGCAACGTAAGGCAGGAGGAGCCTAGGTAGATGAATACCTTCAATATCACCTCATGTCTATTGTAAACTAAATCTGATTTAGAAGCTTCTGTCTTAATGATGTCACTCGCGTATGCAAGTGCATACTTACACAGACAGAGTTGAAATGTCGCAGTTTTACCGTAAATCATTTCCAACATTAAAGGACTCGGTGGTGTCCCTTCCCAACTTTGATGGAGCGGCGATCTTTGTACGGACGAACGAGTTTGGCAGCCTATGGCCTCATAAATTTTGCTCCTGCTAGGGTTCCCGAGGCTTATCCAATGTTCCTAAAATCATAACGTACACTCCGGACTTCTACATTGCGTTGTATAAGGGAAAAGGTCATGATAACTGGACTGTGAAGTAGGCTGCATAGTTTTGGAAGAGATCAGAAGTTGTAATTCAAGTTCGTCTACTAAATCTCAACCGTTTTTCCTCTTAAAAAGGCATAGCACTTGCGATGGAAATGGCATTGCCCATACCTTCTACCAAGTCTGAACTCGCTCGGGGTTCCAAATGTAGTGCGACTAGCCTTGCCCCTCTTTTTAGAGTATGTATTTATGGATGCAGATTTCTCGACGAGATAGCATTGCTAACTGCATACGATGCCAGTGGCTTCAACTACCACATCGTATGCTGTAACATACCTTCCGTTGAACTGAAACGCAGAAGGGCAAAGCTTGGGTTTAATGACTTTCGCCCAAGCTAATGCCACAGCTCCAGCTCACACAGAGACCACCACCATCGTGGCTCCACCATTCGTCTCAGCCATGAAAAGAGAAATTCCTTATTGTGCTGTGATATTCGTTATGAATGAGTGCGGCTCTTTGTTTCACTCCTGCCTCATCGAGTTCTACGCAGATACAGGTATGTACATTTAGAATCTGTTGCCGCGAATCCCATCACAGTCTCTACGCTCAACCTCATCGCGCGCGAGATAAATTATTTGTAATTTTCCATTTAAGCAAATAGCCATCATCATTTATCATTTTTCGCGTTGGCATTGCCATGCTTTATACTCCGTACTCGTATATATAATATTCCCGTTAATTTATTGCTGTGTTTAACATTAATTTTTCTCTTCTCTTTTCATTTTGTATCTGCAGGTATATGACACGTGATAACGAGGCTGCCTAATTACTATCTTGTGTTGTGGGGAGAATCTGCACAGAACGGATTTCTAAGTTCGTAAGTTAGGTGTGAAAAGCATGTGTTTTACTCTATGGTGTTCTGAGATACTTTTTTGTGTAGATAAATGGGGATAAGAGAAAAAAGAATCTCGGATTTTTTGTTCGCTTTTTTACACCTCATTCACGATTGTGAAAGATATTTTAATGAACTGTAAAATCGCATAGAATTGGAGCGCAGCAATTAGGGGTGGGGTAGTTGTGGAGAGCTTATGGTGTTCCCATCTAGAGATAATCTGTTTAAATGTGAAACGTTATAGCTTTGAATGGAACCCAATTTGTTAATAAAAGGGAAACATCTGTTCTAAATAAAGTAGGGAGGAGTAGAGCATTCAAAACCGAATGTGCAATGGTACACTTTCGCAAGTAATTGAAATGAGGGTGCTGAGGATATAAAGTGTTTAAGTGTTAAGGACTTAAAAATTGGCATCAAATAGTGGGTTTGGACTCAGCATGGTGAGTGTGGGATTTTCTGTGAAATCCTTTAATTCATTTTTATACAACTTAGTTGGCAATCAGTACAGAGGTGGGGGTTTGTTCTAATTGACGATAGTTCTAGATCTTCAACACTTCTCCTGCTATAAGTGATGACTTTTGGATTGCTCTACAGCTTAGCTGTTTTGTGGTCCTTCACATACAAACCATCTTGTAGATTTGATGAATTTCATCAGAGCTTCCGTTGGAGTGCTGGAGAGTTCCTCCAGGTTATAAAAGAAGTGTTTCCCCAGGAACTTGTATCTAGAATGTTGGAGGCCGGGGCAGTGACATAGGAAGCAGGTTGTAGCCTCTGCAGAGCTCCTCTTCTGTCAGACGCAGCTTTTTCATATGATACCGCAGAGTGTTGTGCCCTGTGTAGATGATACTCACGAGGGTGGAAATGAATTTCCGGTCTTTCCGAACAAGTCTCTCGGTTCTGGCTTTATCACAAGTGGGCTATAGTTTCATTGTGATAACGCAGGTTTCTATGGAGTTCCACCTATAGTTTGCCTCTCTCGTGACTTTTTCCCCTGCTTCAAGCTTAAATGTACAAGGCGGGACTCTAACGGATGTGTCTGTCAATTCGGTGGCCGATGCAGAGCCACCCCTTACCGGGTCGTCAGCCTTCTCGTTGCCTGGTATTCCTTCGTGCCTAGAAACCCAGCAAAGTGCGACCTTATGCTGCGTGCCAAGAGACTTAAGTTCTTCGCAACAGCACATCACAAGCTTCGATTTTATCTCAACGGTAGTAATTGCTTTAATAGCACAGCCTGGCTGTCAATAAAGAAGGTGATACCTTCAGGAGGTATTGCCCTTACCGCAGACTCACGGACTGCTGTTGTCACTGCTCGGACTTCTGCTTGGAAAACGCTGATATGGTTTGGGAGTCGGATTCATAGTGCTATTCCCAGCTGTTCAGAGAAAATGCCAGAATCAACGCCAGTGTCCATTTTGAAGCCGTCTGTATACACAGATATGGATTGAGCATTCGGTAAGTCGCCATTTTCCCATTTTTCTGTGTTAGCGTAGGCGCAAGAGAAGTCTAAATATGGCGTAATGTAGTCCGTAATAGGTTCACGGCCAAAGTATTTTTGTAAGATCGTTGAGTGACCCACAGTATTTATTTTCCAGTTTTCAGACTGGCTTATTCTTAGGCCGCTAGTGGCTACCTGTGACCGCATGAAGATATCTAGCGGTAGCAGGTTAAGGATCGCATCAAGACCTCCCGTTGGTGTTGTTCTCATGGCACTGGTGGTGTCGATGCACGTTAGTCTTTGAACTTTCGTGAGGACTTTTAGGTTAGTGGGAAATTCGAAAAATTCTTTCCAAAGGTAGTGCTGTGTTGCAGAAACTGCAAATTTTTTCAGTAATTTTTGGTCGAAATGGAACCCCTTCAGCGGTGTGCTTATGGATATTAAACGTGAACCTCTTCTGTACGCACAGACAAAAGAACTACTGCTGTTGCCCAAAGTGCGCGTGAAAGCCTAAGAACCTCAATTCTGAGCAGAATATTACACCATGACCTCGATTAATTGTTTTCGAAAGGGATTCACCCCAAACTGCAGCGCCTTAAGTGAGCAATTAATTGATTTTTGGTTCCAAAATTCGACAAATTGGACTTGAACTGCAGCCGCCAAACAATCGCTGCATTAAACTTAATTTTACACCAAACAATCACTCACTGGAGATGTAAAAGTCTCTCGTGTATTAATTAAGGGTTATCAGTTCTGCTTGTTAGCAAATCCTTTCAAATTCAAATGGGTTTCGTCGTTAATGATAAGTTTCTCACCAAACTTTTCAAATTGATTGCAGAGAATTAATTCATCTTATTTAATTGCTTGGTTGTTGCTGGTAACTGTTGGCCTACAGTCTGCAACGATGCCATACATCTGCCAGCGTCCCTTGTTGTTAGAATTGAGTGCTATATGTCCAAATATGCTCGCATTTCCAATCCCGAAAAATAGGTATTTTCTGCTGAATTTGAGCTACGACAGGGCACTGGAGAAATTCCTTTGGTTTCACAATAGACTATACTGGATATAGGTCCAATTTTCTTGGTGAATCGAAGTACCTGGAGTGGATCTAACAATGGTAGATGTTCTTTTTATAGTTGGAAGGCATTCAGGTGTTTTCTTATTTTGTGGATCAGTGCTCCGAATTCCTTTAGAAGGTGCCCTGTGGTTTCCTTAACATTTCCGCAGATTCTGCAGTCTCCACTTTGCTCAATACCCAGTTTCCTGGTTCTTGAACATACAGCGACCCGTTAGGAAGCCTGTAAGGATACGCAGCCGGTTCTTTCTGATGTTTATACAAACCCTGCTTTTTTTCCGGTTATACTTCCTGAAAATGTCTTTGGCCTGACTTAGTCTGGGAAGTTTCTCCCAAAGTTCCGCTCTTCTGCAGTATTCCTCCTTTCTTAGTTTTTCCCGTACCGTATGCGGCCTCATCCCGCAAAATGGTTGCGATCCTTCTCTTGCTACAGATGCTTAATTTTTCTCTACTCCCACGTGACCTAGTACTCAGTAGAGGGTGACTCTGTCGTTCTCACTTAGTGAGTTTATTTTGGCAAGGCGCTCTCATATAAGCGTTGGCCTGATTTCATAGGAGCTTAAAGCTTTGATTGCGGCTTGGCTATCCGATAGTGTATCGGTCAAATTGGGCTCATCTTTCAATTGCGTTGTTGAAAGATACTGGGATATATTTTTGAATCCGTATACACCCGGTCCCGTTCCTATGGATGTTTTCGATCTGTCTGTGTACCACTTTATGGTGTTTTACCTTAGTTGGTATTTATATCCCAGCTTCACTACTCAATTCTCTTCTCAGCTTCTACAAGGTGGCGCAAAATTAATCATCCAATTTTGTTTTTGAATTACTTTTTTACTAAATAAAAAGAAATGATTTTGAGTGATGGAAATCTTTATTTGGACCTTAAAAATTTTTTCTATTAAGTGGAAAAGATGATATCCGCCAAGTAGCTGCCGCCAGTGTTGATACACATTTGTGCCCGTTTTATTGCATATTCCATGACTTTCCGCAAGATTTCGGGTGATAACTGTTCGCATTCCTGTCTAATATTCTCCTTAAGGGCTGCGATTGTCTGAGGCTTGTTGGCATAAACCCGCGACTTCAAGTAGCCCCAAAGAAAGAAGTCTGGGATGGTCAAATCGGGCGATCTTGCTGGCCATGCCAAATCGCCAAAACGGGAGGAAACGCTTCCTTCACAATATCCATTGTGGCTCGTACTGTGTGTGCGGTTGCACCGTCTTGTTAAAACCACATGTTCACCAAGCCCCGCTCATCCAATTCCGGCAGTAATAAGTCATTTATCACGGCCGTGTAACACCACCGACCGATTATTGGTCAAAAAAATCGACACAATTATTTCACGCTCTTGCGGAGTACAGCGCTCCATTGCTTGTCTGTTTGTATACCTACTGCAGCTGTCTAGTTCACAAATGTCAAATATGATTGACGTACAACGCCATTTGCCACCTTGTAGTTGAATTTCCTCTCGAAGCAGTGTCTCTTGACCATATCATCTCTAAGCCAGTCCAGAAGGGGGACTGATTTGGAAGGTGTTTCTGTCTGGGTGCGATGCATTTTCCTTTCCCGACGCCCTCCTTGACTGTTCTTAATATGGTTTCTTTGGTGATTCTTTCTAGCACTAAGTGTAGGGCGGTAAGCCCCAAAATCACTTCCAGTGCTACTGTGCGACAGGTTCTCATAGCCCCTGTTATGCAAATGCAAGCTAGCGTCTGTACTTTTCAAGGGTTTTCCTTGTTGTGCTCAGCGTGGTTCTTCCAACTCAAACTGCCTCATCCTTTTCAGTGGAGCTGGGTTCCATCCCCAGGTCTTGCCTGAGATGCTATGCACACCATCAGTGCTCGCCCTGCTTTGACTAACACTGGTTTTACTGGTAATGTCATTTAGAAAAAGGAAAGTCAACTCAACAAAGGAACTTTTTAATTAACCCCACTCTGTATGAGCCCCATTGTTAGCAGAATACTAGAAACTATAACGCTTCCAGAGTCTTCATTTTAGAATCAGGAATGTTAGGAACCGCACTTCAGCGATATTAGTTCCTCTATCTTCTTCTTTAACCCTTTCAGATTCAAGCCTGTAGAATGGTAACAGTTTTATGAAGGCCTTGAGCCTTTACTTGTTAGTTCATTAGTAGTCGTACTATTTTAGGCTTTCTTTGATGTCGAGACCCGAATCAGTCATGCAACACTGTATACTCTACTAGATGGGTTCTGGTACCGATTCTTTCAAAACCCCACCGGATACGAGGTATTTTTTGTATATTTTCTATGCTTTCCATCAACCAGTTGCACCTCTTAAATGACGTAGTTGGATGGTAACATTGCTTGCATTTAATTGTATTAAATGTTACCACTCAGGGTGCGTCATTTCTATTCCCCTATTTACGAAAGCAGCCATCTTTGGCGGTCTCCACACTGTATTGCTACTAATCAGGCAGTACGTCACTTCCTCCGACGTCTGATGTGGCATGACAGACTTTCGAAAGTAATTCTTTCAGTTGCTACAATATTTCTCATCAAAACGACCCCATCGCAAGGACAATGATCTTAAAAGAGAAATCAAGAAACCCACGTTAATATACACCAGGAAGCAATCACCTAGCGCCCAAAAAGGACTAGTCCTTTCTTCGATTTTGAAAATGAAAGTTTCCAAATTGGTTTCGATCTAAACTCCAGGTACCACTCAATCAGTAGTAGATACCCGATGAAAACTTCACTTCAACACCAAACACTCACTCCAATCAAAGTGATTTATCGAAAGCGATATCACTTAAATAACACCAAAACGATCATCGCTATCCAATTACCTAGACTCCATTTCAGGTGTGATGATCGGAAACGTATAGGTTTGTCTCTAACAACTCGACTAGACCAGCCAGACAGTGTAGGTATTCCTAAAAATTTTCAAACGCAATTGATCGATCACTTATCCACACGATCGTTACGTTCGATTTCACTGGAAAACCTGCATAGTGCTGCGACATCTGCACCACAGTCAACGTGTAAACAACTTGTTTTGATTGTTTCTACAAAAAAAAGGAGCTCCCAGGCACAATGCATTCTCCACCATCCTCAGTGATCATCAAATTAAAGCAAACGGGTTGAAAGTAGACTCTGACAGTTGGCTGCTTAGACGTTGCCGAAATTATGAGCTCCAATGACAGCAATAGCATAGAAGGTATCATTAGCTAATGGGCCAACGAGACAGTGGTGAAATTCGCAAATCGACAAAAAAAAAAGTTGGAAGCCTGCTCAACGAGCTGGGCAAAATCAATTTTACGGACCAGTTTGACCAGTGATTGGTTGGCTGTCTACTTTTTGTTTTTCTCTTCTCAGATTCAGATTCAGATTCAGATTCGATGACAGTGGATTTCTTCGGCCAAATGGTAGCCAGTCAATTAATGACTCAGTGGTATTGATTGCCGAGTGCCACTGCTTTTTTTGGGGATACCTGAGAGAAAGGAAAAGTTGCCTGAATGCACTCCATCGATATCGGACAATTTATGGTGCGATATCAAGCCAACATGGACGGTGGACACTGGTTCTGTGCGAAATAAATCATATTTGACTGCCGATCGGGCTCGAATAAATTAAATGTCAAACCGACCATCTCCTGAGGATTTCCCTTGCGGCGGACAACTTCATAATCTCAGCCAAAGTAAAAGTGTGGTACATACCTAAACTCATTTGAATTTTATCAACCTACACGTGGTCAAGAGTGATCAGTGCGATCTTGATCACTGTTCGTGTACTTAACTGCCTTTCTCCTTTAATGACTTAAGCGAATGCCTGGTTCAACTTGATCTCGGGTACTGGGTAAACAAGATGATTCCAGCAAATGAAGTGAACACAACAACAATCAAGAGATACAAAAACTGGTCAGTGGTCATTAGTGGAATATTATATATGAACGCTGGAGTAAGGCACTCATAAGCGCCCACCATATACACAACTTCTCGAAAACCGTTGAAACTGTCACGACAACCGTTCGACCATTAATCAACAACACACTAAAGACCGATATACCTATAGGGAGGGAGCAAAAAAAGAAACACAATATTAACTTCAAAAACTAGCCCAAGGTCTCATGCAATCGTATGTGTATCTCGTAGATACTTTACTTCTCTCATTGCTCCTATATATAGCACAAAAATGACAACAATAATCGACTGATAATCGAAGGTGAAAAGAAAAAGTGTTATCGAAAGTTGAAAAACTTCTCATCGAGGCCGGCCGGTCACTTTTGTCTCCTCCTGTACTACGTGTATCTCTATATTCGGCAGAAAGTACTCGTATATAAAGATTTCACTTTCATGTCGATTTTTTTTTTTTTTTCGACACAAATGGATATCCTTCACGGCGAGATGGATAAATTTGTGCAGATGTTCTCCATGACGAATGCATTAATCAGAAAAAATATCGCACGTGTCGGTTCGAAAAATCTTTGGTGCATTGATGGTGGATGAATGATGATATGTAATACGAATGGATATCCACTCCCTTATGCATTCCGCCTACGTGATCAGATAGTTAGCATTTCCTTCTTCCTGTTGACATCGAATTTTCTGTAGAAGGTTGATTGAACGAGAAATTGTTCCGGGTATGATGGCAGGTTTGTGCAGCAAATACTGGTCAGCAGTGGCGCGAATAGATCGCAGTTGAATTCATTTCGCTTATATTGTGCGTCGAATGCATCCAAAAACATCTTGAGCAATACTCTGCGACATAAGAAGGTCGAGTAATTGACACATGATGGATATAGGTAAAGAAATAATCGCAGCATACCAGAGTTTACGTATAAACGTCCCCAAAGGCTCTGGAAAGGTTAAGTGCACTAAGGCTAAGGACGTCGGTCGTTGTTACGGCACGACTTTTGACGCTAGGACGGGATTGAGAGGTTTGTCATCACACTTACTATGTACTTGCAGGTGTTGCGCAGGATGTGAGACCACGAGAAAGTTGTTGATAATTTCTGCCATTCGAATCTGAGCGTCCCGCTCGGTATTCACATCTGTACATAAAGATGAAATTGTGTATTAAATACTGAATAGCATCTTTAGATAGGTCGCTGAACAGACAACAGGACTTGTCACTTAAATTAGAGTTACAAGCAATGAGTGCCAGAGCATTCATCACACCTTCACGGCATGTACGAGCATTTCAGCACTGCGATGCATCGACAGCTGTCGAGAAGCCTTTTCGACTCCTCTCTCAAGTTTTTCAAGAGCGACGTTCTAAGGAAAAAATGCATAAGAATCTGTAGATTTCTTCGAATTTGGAGCTCCAATAATTAGCTGATAAGTTTGCTTTTTTGTCCGCACTTTTTCTCAACCATTTAGATTCGACACTCCTTTTGTGTAACCTAAACGATCGCATGACCCTTGAAGTCGTTTGGCTACTTATTTTCTTACTTCGGTGGCGCTACAGTTCGGAGTTAAGCTGGGCCTCAACTAACAGACTCTCCAATTATTTCCGTTTTTAGCAACATTCGTTTCAATACTAGCGAACGCACCAGTAACAGCCCGGTATGTTATGCCTATTGGCAGGGATGCCAATGCTAGACGTAGCTCCATAAATCATATGCGGCCTTAAAATCGATAAAAAGATTGTGGACTTCTCGGGCTTTCTCTAGGATCTGTCGAAGTATGAAAATTTCACCCACTGTGGACTTTCCTGGTCTGAAAACACAATGATAGGGGCCAATCACGTTGTTGACGAAGGGTTTCAAGTGTTGAGAAGACTGATAATTGGCGCAGTTGTGGATCGGGCAAACAATTACTTACTTACTGAAATCCTCTGACCCCTCGTGGGGCATAGGGCATCAACAACGTCTGTTCGGAGTTCTACAACACCCTTGAGCTCCCTCCAAGTCTCGCCAATGATCTAGATTCCTCCTCGACTGTCCTTGTTCATGTCTGACTAGGGCGGCCCACTTGTCTGCCTGATTGGGTAAGTGGATTCCATTGCATGAGGTACTTCGCAATGGAACTGGCTTCGCACCGCTTTCTCCTTCGTATTTTGACGTCTATTGGCTCCTGGCCCGCTATCGCGTGTAGTTGATCGGTCAATATATGGTTCGGCCAGAAGATCCTTAGGATGTTGCGAAGATATCTTTTTATGGAGGTTTGCAGCCCCGTTGTGACGGTGTTGGTCACTTTCCAGATACTACACCAATAAAGTAGCACTGCTTACACATTTGATTGGAACAGGCACAGCTGTGCTGAAAACGTTGCTCTTCCAGATTTTAGACAGCATTCTGAACGCAGCCTTTGCTTTACGAATTCTGCTGTCGACATCCATTTCGGTACCACCATCTTCCGAGACCATATTTCCTGAATCTAGGAAGCTGCTTACTTTCTCGACTTGCTGTCTAACAATGTTGAGTTTAGCGGCGCTGGTGTTTTACTGGGAAATGGGGACGCTTAGGGCCTTTGTTTGCACCGGTGTTTATTTGAAGCCCTACTTTGTTCACCTCTGACTCTAGAGTCTAGATTATGGGCCATCTGATGCGGGTCTATTATCCCGTGTAAGAACAGGTAAGCAATGCTGAGACTCAATTCATCAGGCATACATTCGTCTAATCAAATCTTAGAAACCCCTAGCTCAGCTGGTAGACCGTCAGATACAATTTGTTCGATTGAGGCTTGCTGTCCTTAATTCGTTTTGGTTAGGTTGACAGAAGTCTGGACTGTGAACAACTTTGTTAAATGATTCATTCTGCCTGACAGCGGTATGTACGAATCCTCAGCACCGAGTGTTACTCTATGACAAGGATTCCTTCTTCATCTATAAAGGCTTCCTGGAGTACAATCTCTCAATATCTTCAATAGCGTGCCTTTCAACTTTTGTTGTCTGATTTTAGAGAAGCCGGTGTGCTGACCACGACCATCCCCTGGTTGACGCTCCCTCTCAAGGCGTTCTCATTGCCATCCACAACGACCTTGACTCGTCTCTCATCGCTATTTCTTCTTCCTCTAAGATAGACTTTGTTTCAATAAAAATAACTCTTCCCCATAGATCCCTGTACGTTATGTGTTGTTACATCATTCCAGCCCAACCTATCGAATCTTACCAACTTGCCATTGACGCGATTGATCAAATAACCGACTTATCTGATCCCCTCGACGAAATCTTTATATTTGGCGACTTTAATTTGCCCCAATTACACTGGACTCCCTCCGATGATGAATCCTTTCTTTTCGCTTCTAATGCCAACTCAACTAAGGAATGTCTCTTCATAGATCGACTTACGGATTCAAGCCTACATCAAGTTAGCAATGTCCTAAACTACATGGGAAGGCAATTAGACCTTATTTTCACAACTGGGTGGTGGGAGGGTGTAAGCCAGCACATCAGTAGAGGCGTCTCTGATGGCATATTGGTCGCGTAGCCATTGGTCTTGGGAGAGTCGTGGAGAGATTTGGGGATGCCCGTTCGGCGAAGGTTCTGGTGATCTCTTGCGATTCTTCTCACAGTGATTCTCCTTTGTTGCGGCGCTTAGGATATTGGCGTCCGTTTCTTGTCATCAACACCTTAGTGATCCAAGTCGGCTACTCGGAAGCTTCGAGCCTCTTCGAGTCGTTTGCACTGAAGTCAGTTTGGCTAATCTCTTCATGATCAGGAGACCGCCATGTCTCCTTGTGTATGTTGCGATGAAGAAATGGTGTGTTTGCTATAGAGACGTAGCAAAGTCCGTTGCCAGATGGGATGTCATGTAGGCTATACGGACCAACTGTCCTACCAACTTCTTACTCAAAATACATATCTAAGTATGCTCAAGTTTAAGTCTGTAAAGTTTCCTTCAAAAATCAGCAGAAATCCTTAAATTTTTGGTATACATGGGTTACAATATAAAATGAGTTCTTTATCTTCTTTACATTTTACCTTCACTTTAAGGATATGTACATGTCGAGTGGCCTTTTTGTTTTCCTTAGAACCTGTCTAAGCGATTGTCCGTTGTAAGAACTCGACATCATTCGAATGAACACTATCCTATTATTCTACGAATCACTTATCCTAAAAAACAGCTTCCTAAGAAAGCACAATGAAATATTTATATCATTTAAAGGACTTTAAATCGCAAAGGACTATTTTTCTTTCCTTTTCTATAGAATTACTCAAAGAAAAGAAATCCTCAATTCAGCAAAAATAAATAAAAAAAAAAAAAACGTTTACCGCACACAGACGAACTGTAGTATGTGTAATTGGAAATTTTAAGGATTCCAAATTCATATTCAATAGGATACCACCACAGCAGCAAACAACTATATAAACTGACCTAAAAACCCCAGAAGCCCCTCATCGTGGGCAGGCATTTAATCATCAAAATCAACACTTTCAGATAGAACTCGTTCCTTTGCGGGAGTAGACATGTTTAAGGATTCAATACTCATCTCCATTGCGGAAGCAATTATCTGGAAATGAGAGATACCCAGAGATATAGAGATTCGTTAGAAATGCAGACGAAGGCTCGTATAAAGAATTTCGGTAAATAATTGTGTTATTTTTCTTTTCAGGGATAATTTTCTCTGAAATGGACACCACGAAGGAGTCGATTCAACTTCCAAATACTGACAGAGATAGAGATGAGTTCTTTTTCAGTGATAGTCTGTGCATTGTGTAGCAGTTTCGTAAGAGTAGTTGGAAATGGAACAATTTGTCGATTGAATACTAAGCCATTCCTTAGCCAGGATAAAGTTGGGCCAAAAATACTCAAAGGACGACTTGCACAGACATTTGAAGTCCATTTGACTTTGTTTTTATACATATCCTTGGCGTTAGGGCTCTATCTTTTCAAACTTCGCACTTATTTACTGCCCAACTTAGCTTAGGCTAGGAGTGCTATTTTCGATCTCTGCTCCTCTATCAATAATTCGCACTGAGATGGTTTTTTCAAGGCCTTCAAGAGTAGGAATATGCCCTAGTCCCGATTTTCATTTTAGCTTTAGAACGCTAAATGTTAAGCTTTTTAGCGAAGAACTTGGAAATCATAAAGCTCAGTTTTTTAAGACGGGATCTGGGTAATCGGCGAAACAAAGAAACTCTGTTATTTGAGGGACAGTGTTAGGAAACCACTATACCGAGTAGGCACACCCTGCTGGAGCACTCACTCTACAATTTGTTCGTCTTTCGTACAAAGTCGAGAAGGAGGTGTAGTGATGAGAAGCTTACATCATCAGCACTCACCACATCAGCACCGAAAATCCGCCACCTGATCCGATAAAGGCAGGACAATCACATAGGAAATGTCCCGCCGTGTCGTCGCCTTCCCCAAAGGCATCACAGATAGGGGTATCACTGAAACCTAGCACACAAAGGCGTTTGGCAAATGTGTAGTGGCCCGTAAGAACCACCTTCGATTGTGCTCATTAAAAACCCAGTCGTCGATGGAAGCCCTGACCAAGGACTCTGGTAAACCCAACGTGGGTTCAGGTCCTGAGAAAGCCTCTTCTGAATCTTGCTTAGCAAGCTCATCGGAGATCTCATTCCCTGTTATCCCGTTGTGTCCTGGGACTGAGACGAGATTCAGTGAGTTAAGCCTTCCAACCGAATTCATGGAGGTCTTGCGCTCACGTACTATTTTGGAGAAGGTTAAAGGGTTGAGAAGTGCATTAAGTGCAGCCTATGGCTATCGCTACATATGCAGATATTTCGCCCGTTCCACCTGTTTCTCACAATATAATCCGCAGCCATTAGGATGGCATACACCTCTGTCTGAAAGACATATGCATGCCTTCCCAATGAGTAATGAAGCCTAATGTTGTCGAATTCCTTAAAACCTAGTTTCAAACTGCAGATAGGACTGTTGTACCGCACTTTTACAAACTTTTGTCGTTTATACATTCCGATCTTGTCTGAGAGTATACGGCGCAGTTTTCTCTAAGTTCCATTTTGTATTAGGTGCAGTCTATCATGGGCATCACGATGCATCCCTTGGTAGAGGTTCCTGGGTGCTACTATATCCATACAACGTCCAGATTCACTCATTCATTCTTCACTTTCGAACCGCGTACACCTTCGCTTAGGGCTATATCCGTGGACATAACCGATCTAAGGCTGCTTGCAATGCGATCTCCTCTGTCAATGGCAGACCCAATTGATGCTGTGGCCGCTGACCAAGAGAAGGAGAAAGAGGCATTCAGAAGCCATCACGATGGACGAGGAGTTCTCGAAGGAGTTGAAGCAGCATTTGCTTGCCGACCCCGAGGAGACAGTCCAGAAGGATAGTGCGAGTGTGAGCAAAAAGAAAAGAAACTGCTCCGAGGGGATGCGACGGCTTAGGGAGTAAAAGAAAGCCATACACCTTAAGCGCATCCTCATAGAAAAAGGTATTCCCCTGCTCTTCGATATAGAGAAGGAGGAACTCGCATGGGCTGAGGATACCATCAGAAAAGACGCCTTGAGAAGGCACGGTGCAAAGAAAGTAGGTACCGATAAAGGTAATAAGATATCGAAGAGAGCAGGGGTTGAACTCGTTAAGAAGAATCCGAGCAACAAGACAACCATGACAAGCCACAAGGAGCTGGCGGTGATAAGGCGGTCCCCAGTGGGGTTAAGAAGCTTAGCACAGGTGAGAGGCGTAAAGCTATACCGGAGGGGGTTGTCGCTAAGACGAACCTGAGACATAAAACCGACACCGAAGTCGATATGACGGGTAAAGGTGGACCGCCTGTGCTGGCAAAAGAAAAAAGTGAGCTGTTAGCAGCTAAAAGGGAAAGAGCCCAAGAAGAGGCCAACGCTCCAACGAAGAGGATGAAGGCCGATGTGGCGGTTCAGTTTAGCGGAGTTACTCGGAGTGCTCTACAGCTTGCTGTACTGGACCTTGGCAAGCCCAGCGGACAGTACACCTTCGAACAAGGAAAGTTTATCGAGAAGGCATTAGCCAAGACGATCTTCGATCATATTCGAGGGCGCACTGGAACAACTGCTCCGACGTTTGGCCTTACCAACTGGAAACGCGGAATCAGCAGACTCGACTGCAAAGACCCGATGTCCTATGATTTCGGCAAAAGAGTCATCGCCACATTCAAATCCTGGGCGGGAGCTGCACTCAGGGCAGTCCCCCTAAACGAGGTGCCAGAGAAGCCTAAGATATGGATGTTGGAAAGGATGAATTCCTCGGCTTCCTTAAAGCGCAAAACGCAGCGATCTCTATAGATTACTGGGAGGTCATTGCCACGGAAGCTAACGAAGACGGCGCCATTAGTGTGATATTCGTTATCGAGTACCACCGGAAAAACTGAGGAAAGAGAGGCATATGCGGCTATTCTTCGGAGCTGGTGAGTTCTCCATGAGGCCGAAACTTTGGAGGTTACTGATACGACCAATGAAGGTAGTACAAGTAAATCTTCATCACAGTGAGGCCGCCTCAGTCAACCTTATGCTTCTTCTCCATAAGGAGCACCTTGACTTGGTCCTAATCCAGGAACCATGGATCGTCCATAGTCGGGTGAAAGGATTGGGGTCATATAAATATAATGTAGGAAAAATGGTAACGAAGGTAAGAAGAACTTGTATCGTCGCCAAGAAAAGTCTTCACGTACTAATGCTCTCCAGTTACAGCTCGGTTACTCAAAGAAATAGCGATTGGCTGTACTGCTCGTCGCTATAGATGCTGTCATCTGCGACCTTAAAATCGATAAAAATTTAGTGGGTATCGATTTGGACTTCTTGGCTTATATCTACCGAAGTGGGCAATATAAACGACCGCGGACTTTTCTGGTCGGAAACCACACTGTTAGTCTGTTTAAAAAAATTTACACTCCCGTCCATTAATGGCCAAAAGATGCATATTTCCGATCTTTGCCTCTTGTGCTTTTCAACTCAATTCCCCCAATAAGTTTTCGATGGCAAAGTCGCAAAGAGAAAGAAAATCCTAAGAAATATCGCTGTCAAGTCTGGATGGTTTCGATTTATCCTCCGTTCCGCATGCCTGTGCCATATTCTCACGACCTTCTCGTCCAAAAAAAAAAATCTGACAAGAAAAAATCTAACACTATCTAGATAGCAATGTATGCTCCTCTCAAACGAGTGTAGTGAAGGGAAAATATTATCATTTCTCAAGATACTTGAAGCGAGAATGAAATGCAATCAAAAGAATGAGCATAAAGCACAGATCCCAACAACAAAAAAAGCTAAGTATAAAGGTAACGACATTTGTTTGGCGAACAAAAAGAAACTAACTAACTCAGTAGAGGTTTTTAGAGGTCCTACATGCTCGATGACCCACTTAATTTTGAAAATAACAAACAAAAAATCGTAAAGAATCGAAAGAAAAAAATAAAAGAAACGGAAAACTCCTTCCTGACGAGATTGATGGTTGAAGGAAGAAAAACTTCGGATGAGAAAATATGTATCTCTTCCCTGCATTGTTGGTCGTCGTTGTCGTTTTTTTTTTTTCACTTTTTTGAAAGTCAAAACGGTATCCTGGCATAAATCTTTAGCTGTGCTTCGGTGAAAAGAACCTGAAGGTGAGGGTGGATGATGGGAATTTGAATTCAAAGGCAAAAGATAATGTAGCTCACGCTACTGTCTATGTCGCCAGTTATAATACAGAGAATGGGAAGCTTGTCATTCTGTTCCTGTTCCATTGAATATTGTATTCGTTGAATGTGGATTCGAATTGTTACAGTGTGACGGTATACTGGGATGCTGTGGGACATATACTTAAGCAGTTGGGTTGTTTTCCTTCTTAAATTGCTGACACAATCGATTTTCATGTCAAATTGAAGTTTCAATGACAAATTCAAGGAAATTAGTTACAAAGAATTTGTGATTGTATTTCCTATCATTTAAAAATCTGGTGAATCCATGGGGTTGTATGAGTATGTGTTGGTTCCTTTTAACTCGGCAACGATTCAATTTCTTTGTCGTATCATCTTTCTATTGATTTTCGTTCCGGTTAGGATGTGAATCAATATCCTGCTGGCTTATATCGGATTCAATGAGTTTGTTATCGTTTTGGGTTTAAATGGTATTTTACTGCAGTTTTGGATTTTCATAGAGTGTTTCTTTAAGGATTCGTATCGTATGAGAGGATTAAGAGGATGTCAATTCTACGTTTTCCATTGAGAATTCTAACAGGCTAGGTTTATCTGATTTTGATACTAAACGGGAGTAGAGTTAGGGTAGCCTCTTGGCGGCGATTCGGTGGAAAATTTGTGCACAGAGATGATGATGAAAGAATTCCTGGTGTTGCGTGAACCTCAACTCGTCGCAGAGTTCATCAATGCCTAGCACTTAACTGAGGACAACATTGCATAAAGACCTCGATTACCTTGCTTACAAGGTTCAACTCAATTAAGAGTTAGAGCAAAATGCTTGTCCTCATCTAAATCGCTTCTCGGTGTGGACTTTTTCGAAAATAACATCTATTTAGGGTGTCCAAATCATAATTTCGAAAGTAGCTCGAAGAAGCCATGTGGCCAAGCAAAGCTACAGAATGTGTGGTTCTTAACTTCCGCATGCTACCGTGGAAAAGAAATTACATCCTCAAAGACTAACAGTTTAGTATGGGGTCAGGACTGGTTCCATTATTGGTGTCAACCAGCAAATGGGGAACAGAGTGCCCTAAGAAGCCATAATAACTGCTTTTGTGGCTGCAATTGGACGACAATGCAACGTGCCACACAAACTGTCACACAATCGATCTTTTGCGCAAGTTTGGTAACTGTGTTATCAGTCCCTTTAAAGATTCGCTTGGCCACCGAGCAATTGTATTTTTACATTGCCAGAATATTTTTTGGTGAGGAACTGCTAAGGAAGGACCACGAATATATTCGAGAAATAGGGTCACAAGCAACCGACAATGTACAGCAAAATGGAGTTGACAGGATGGGCTATTGCTAAGCCAAGCATTTCCGCTGGTGTAACTTCAGGTAGTTCTACAGAAAATACTTGAGATGTGTCAAATCTTAGCGATCTTGCAGGCCAATAGACAGATCCACTTCTCGATATCGTCAAACCGGTGTCAATAAGTCGATGATTTCGGTCGCCGTATGACACGTAGAGCCATCATGTTAGGATCACATGTCTGCGAAATTCATTGCATTCGAATTTGGAATCAAATAATCAGCGTTCATCGTTCCGGAACGATCTTCATTGAACGAACTGCGAGTTCTGGTCTAATTCTTGAAGAAATAAAGTCCGATGCCAGTAGAGCTTACTTATGGGTTGAGACCGAGGTGACAACCTGTTTGCCGAGCACAATCTTACCACAAAACAAGAGTTCAGCTCACAAGTTTTCTAGACCCCAATCAGAGATGGGACAATGCACAGAATGGTTATGCGGCCTTAATTCCTGCATCAACTGGATCGTGTAAGGTGTAAGCTCAGATTTTCTTTGTAATGAATGGACAGAATCATCTTGCATACTTCCGTTTACAGGAGCAAAATACCTTTGAAAATGCTTATTCCTCTGGCGTGTTGGTTTTATTCTATCATTTAAGAAGTTTTTGGCGCGAGATCTGTGCACGGTAGGACAGATGGCTTTGCTCAAGGAGACGAATAAGTGTGCAACGAAAATCACGCGTCTATAAGTTTCGCGACCGATTTTCAAAGTAAATTTGGATATTTTGGAAGCGTTGTTCACCCGTGAGTCAATTCATGATATGATTTGGGAGACTGGTACTAAAAATAAATGTCCGTAGAAGCTCGCAGAATGACAGCTCGGTTCGAGAGCTATCAAACATACGCGATTGTTGCTAAAGACGAGTAAGTAAGCCTAGGCATGGAACAAGAGCTTCTACCCAGTAGTATAAGTCTTATATGTAGATGGTAGCAAATTTCGAAATCCTTTTTGCCTCTTTCGAGAAGCTTAAGGCATCTAAGATCCTTCTTTGCAGTGATTGCCTGGTTACAGTGGAAATCTTAAATAACAAACATGTTAAGCATTGACCGAATATCAGATTCCATTGCAAAGATTTGATTTTTTGGTACAAGGATCGAAGGAATCTATTATTCTATGGCTCACGTTATTTATGGCTGGTGTCTCAGACAAGGTTATGTGGTATACTGACTATATACAGCGGTAGTAAGACTAATTTTATCCTACGACGATTCGGTTGTCTGGTGGAAAACGCTTGAGAAGAAATAAGAACTTGAAAGCATTACAAAGATTCAACGGACAGGCTGTCTGTGGGTGACGGGATCGATGAGATCAACACCAAAAGCAGCTCTGGAAACAAAACTCAATCTGCTTCCACTTGACATATGTATACTGTGCAAATTCGTCAGCTAAAACTGCACTTAGACTAAGGGAAGCCGGTCTAGGGGCAGCTAAACCTTATGGTCATGTCTCAATTCTAAGCCGATGGAATGCATCGAGACTCTGGACGGAAACGGACTACATGATCCCACTACCAAAGTGCAACCGGAGATTCTCTATAAGAATTCCCAGCAGAGGGGAATGGGATGAAGGCAGAGTCCCTTTCGAGAATGAACTGGCCATCTTCACCTTAGACTTAAGGACAGTTGCAGTGCTGAAGTTGCTGCTTCAGAAAACAAGCTGCGGATATGATTATTGAGGGAAATATTTCAGAGGAAATAATCAGCATCTATGTCGGGAGTTAAGCAGCCATTAAGGCTTTGCAGTCCACATCGATAGGATCCAAGCTCGTAAAAATCTGTGAAAAGTGACTGGATGACATCCTAGCCGCCAATACGGTGACCCTGTGCTGGGTAGCTGGCCACACGGATATCTCTGATAACGAAAAAGGCGGACGAACTAGCCAGAGAAGGTTCACTTATGAACTCTTTACGGGTCCTCTCGGAGGCCAGTATACCGCTCAGCACACTGCAAAGGCAAATAGACATTGAGGCTAATAAACCCTGGTGCTGATTAGATACATGCACAACAGCCAAATCGTTATGACCAGCCTACGACAAAAGAGTCGTGACGCAGCACGTCTAGGGTTACCGCATAACGACTACTGTAGTAGCTGCAGGGACGAAGAGCTGACCACCAAAAGAAGACATCCTCTTGGCAGTTACCTCTTTTCAAAACTGGACGAGCTAGGTAACATTGAGCTAAGCAAACTCTTGAGATTCCTGACTGAATTTTTGACGCTCTGAACTGAACTCGGTTTTTTATCCCAATAGATGTTTCCACCAATATTCATCTTCTTCTTCTTCTCCTCCTCTTTTTTTTCGGCGAGGTTATGATCAGAATTAAAGCATCATAACCCTCCCAGTTTACTGCATCCTTGCTGTTCCGCCTGTTGGTTTCTCTGATTGGACCTCAAAAAGTATCTGCAGGCCTCCTTGTTTCGGAGCACTTCGTCGCTGAGGCCTACGGTCGGATACACCAGCATTTCTCAAAAAGTTTTTGAATGAACTCGTTATCCATGCTGTTTATTCAGATGGTCATAAAGGATATGGTTTCTCTTAAGATATCTCTTAATGGTTAAATTAACAATGCTCTTCACTCCCTACGATAACACTGGCCAGTAACAAGAGGGAGAGGTTTTATAGTTTTTTTTTTTGAAAAATGGCTCCACATGCCATTGAGTGTGATTAGTGAAAAGGAGTACACATCTAGTGGCGTAACAAGAGTAGAAGAACACCTCTTTAAAATATATTGTGGACCTTCGATCGTCACTGATTACTCCAAAAAAAGTAGTGGATATAGTATATAACCTTCTCGATTTCATATTTTGTTAGTGCACGATATCTCTGCTTTGATTGATGACACGGTTTCTCGTGAACACAATAGTCAGTGGCATGACTGCGCTAGGTGCAACCAGAGAAGAAGAGAAAAGCTTTCAGATATCTTTTCTTTTGTCCCGCACGAAGATTAGCTGCAGACAACTTGTAGACATCCTTACAGACCACACCGCTTTCGTCAAATAGTGCAACGTTCTCTGTTATTGAGCGCCTTTTGCTCGCACTGGGTGACAGATCCCTGGCGCCGACGCACGTGGTGATTACCGACTATCTAAGCTCTTCATCACTGAAGCCCTTCTCATCTCTCTCAGAAAGTCAGGAAAAATGTAATTAAAGAAAAGTACTAACTTGGATCAGTAGCAGCCCCTATGTGCATCGCTAGGTAGAAGCAGCCTTAATGACACAAAAAAAAAAAACAATTTGTAAGGAAATTAAATTCAACACCGTAAATGAAAAAAAAAAAAAACATTACGTAATTATTAGACTTGCGCAACTTCTTATAAATCGATAATAAATCTTCGTCTGTTACATTCACTGTGCGGCTAATTTATCCAAGCACAGGGTGGCTGCTTAAGTTTGGTAGAGAAACTCGAATAATTTTTCTGTTAGTCTATGCATTTTATTCATCCTTACACATTTGATAGAAAATTATATTTTTTTTTCAATAGTTTTAAATGACATCCATACTTGTGCGACACCTGAACACAAAATTGTTCGTAACTACCTGAAGCATTGCGATGGGGTTTGCCCCAATAATTGTTCGTATTGATCGCTTTTTTGTACCTTAAAAGGTGTTCGCTTTGACGAAAAAAAAAACTTGCAACATCGTTCATTTTTGTTCGCAAAATTAAGATCCAGAAATGAACCTTGATGAAGCTCACCACACATTGACTCGATTTGAATGCAGTTTCGTTTCATAGAGCATCTCTGCATATTCGGAAATTTTGATCATAAACACTCCCGTCAAAATACTGTTTGTTCAGTTTTCGTTCTGTTCGTTAATTCGAAGAATTTTCCGGCAATTTTCCAAGCCAATCGTCAAGATGGTTGGGTTCATTTGGATTTTTTTTTGAAAACAGATTCAAATCTTTATGCAAATTTATTTACAGCTACTACCCATGCAACCATGTGGCCAGATGACCTCCTTGTCGAAACGGAAAGTTTCCGAATCTACAGTGCCAATCACTTCTCAAGTCCGAACTGTAGGGGAAAAGCATTAATCCATTTGCTCGGAGAAGTCCGGCCAAACTCGCTCCTATATTCTCATTGGACGGAAACTGCAGACGCAACATCCTCATTCACCAATTTCAAATTATTTTTTTTTGACGCATTTGTTCAGCCACCCTGTATAAAGGAATTAATAACAACCAGTTACAGCAAGTTATTCAATTGCAATAGCGTACAATCTTTCCTCTGGAATCAGTAAAGTACAACCTTTCAGAGCTTTGTACTTGGTACCCGTTTGACAGGTCTTCAGATACATTATTATCAGGCGGGCTCCATAAAAACGGAAAACTTTATTATATTTCCATCTGAAACTTTTTCTTTATTTGGCGTCAGATGCTATCTGTGCCATTATACTAGTGTAAAAACTATTCCCCTTCACCTATTTTTGCTGAACTCAAATAAATTGCACACCACCTACATATCCTTGCACTGTCGCCCGATAAAAATCTCTCCTCGAATGTGTTAAACATTTTTGCTTCCAACAAGTTTGATATGAGTGTGAAAAAAAAACAAAAAAAAACAAGAAATGTCTAAAAATAATGCACATCCTTATCAGCGAATTTTCCATGTCCTGGACAGTAAATGAACAGAAAAAAAAATCTACTTTTATTACCACATTTTTCCAGAGTTCTACCTTTACACCGGCTATTAATATAATGCTTCATCTATGATTCTGGACTTTTTTTTAAGTTTTTTTTTGTGGAACGGTTTTTTGTTGGTATGCAGGTGTGTGGTTTTTGAACTTTTGGATATGACTCAGGAAGGTATCTCAGTTAATTTGACATAATCTAGCCGGGAAATGCTTTGCAGGAGTTTGCTGAAATTTCTGTTACATCTATCTATTCACGCAATACTGGGGCAAAATGTGTATCCAACAAGGCTCTCGTGAGAAATGGGGACTAAGGACATTATCTGTATGTAGCGCAGGAACTGGTGGAATTTTGTTTTATTTTTATACTACCTTGAGGGGATGAAAGCAGCTTTAACTACCTTTTCTCCCAACTGATACGTAGTAACCCTTTTTTTTAACAAAATCCCTCTTAAAGTTGCTCCCCCTGTGGATAAGATTTATTATCAGTTGGGGTTGGAGTGTAAATTTGGGGATGAATTAACTTTGTTGGGGGTGGACATTTACACGAACTGAAAGTTTGATTTTTCTAAAACTGTTATGCGACGGTTTAAATAGTTAAAGGGATGTCGATCGATTGTTATCAATATTCTAGACGATTTCTTTTTGATTTCAATTTACGTATTCGAGTTACGTTATTGTAGAACCTACAGGGACGAAGAGGAAATAGTATCTATTCGCCACCTGGTAGGTGACTGTCCTGCACTGGCCTATAAAAGAAATGTTACTCTTGGCAGTCACTTCTTTTTAGAGCTAGATAAGCAAACAGGCTCCTACCTAGATGGTATAGGTAGCGTTTGATGGAAATGTTACATTTCAAAGGTTCCCAGGCTTTTTTCAATAACTGGCTCCGACGGTTTCTGCATGGCCTTTGACGCATAGTACGCAAGGGCACTCAACCTAACCAACATATTCGAGTTTCTATTGCAAGGCATTGCATCGATTTTTAAATCTTCTAGTCATGCAGCTAGGATTGCTGATAGTGTCTACCTTAAAAAGCTTCACGACAAATCCTTGTTCGGCCTGCATTAAATAACTGCTCTGTAACTGCCTTGTTGCTTCGCCGGTTGTGGGGTTGGCTAAGTTTGCGAAGCTTTATTTCATTCTGCAGAATCCTCTGTTTTGGATCACATCATTATTTTTTTTTCTGTGCCCTCTTTTCAAAATTTGGCTAGAAATTGATTGGTTTTCGCCTTTCGAACGTAATTTTTCAGTATGTTCCAGGCACAGGTTCTAGCTGTACTTAAAGCATAGAGATGGGATGAATATTCAGCAAGAATGTCGCCAATTCCATCGACAGTTATGCTGCGCTTAAGGCGCTATAGCGAAATAGTCAGAAATTGTCGCACAATGGTCAGGGTATTATGTACGTAGAACCGTTTCTGATTATCTTGGGTATCTGGATACTGCGATATAGACAGTAACGAAAGTGCCGACGTACTGGTCAAAAAAGGCCAAAAAGCTGAGTTCCCACAAAGTGACATAATTGGAGGCATAAAACCACCAATGTGTGTGGCTAACAGAGTTATTCTCGAGAGGAAAAAAAAATGTCTAACTTAGAAGGGCATAGAGCATCTGTGGCCTTACTAAGCAGATCACAGATAAGAATAGTAATTGAAAAACTCTCTGGTCACTGCTTTCTGAAGAAGCGCGCAATGAGATTAGATTTATTGAATATGGATGTATGAAGGTACAACACTAAGCCCCACGTCTCAAAGGACATTACACAACTGCTCGGTGAATGCCGAGGCATTGCCCTAAGCAGACTAAAACACCTTTATTAAGTGCATGGGTGAAATGGTTTAGGTTTCTTACCGTGAAGGGATTGCAATGGGCGCACTATAGTGCCTTGTGTTTTAGGATAATCTCATAACACTGCTTAACCTAACCTAACCTATCAAGCCGATGTTCTGGATAGCTCAAGATCAATCTTCTTTTGCTAAAGCCAGACATTGGGGCAATTTACGTACTCCTGACTCCACGTTTTCCACTCATAGTCTGCAGCTTTTATCTCCGAGAATAGTGTTCCTCACTGCACCTCACTTGCAAGCTCTCGTTTAGTAGAAGTTTTCGACATTTTTATTGTCCTTTCGATCTGTCTACACTAGTCTACTGTCGACCATCGTGTACAGCATTCTGTAGTCTAACATTTTTTGATTAGATTTTCCGCCGTTCGTGTGCCTAATGCAGCAAATGACTCAGGAACTCAGAAATTCTAAAGCTGACCCCCGTTTAGAAAGATGACATGCGCAGGTTTGCACTGAAGACGCACTCTCTATTTCCGCGCAGGCATGTCAAAATATGATTGATGAATGGTGCACTAGGAGTGGGCTTTCGGTCAACCCTCTAAAATTTAAGGTTGTCCTCGTTACGGGAAGAAGGAATGTGACCGGTATGACTCAGCCAGTGCTAAGGGCGTTACAGATCACCGATGTAGTTAAATACCTAGGACATGTCGATATAGATAGGAAATTTCCTTGAGCAATACATGTCAAGTCGAAGACGTCCAGGAGTCATCTCTGCAGTATAAGGGTACTGCCTACCTACCTACCTACCGAAAAAAGTTCTTTGGATCTATAGGGCTATGATCAGAACTTTTCTAGCCTACGCGTCAGTTGTTTGATGGAGGGGGGTCTCGTCATATCTCTAAGCATGTGATTGCCTTCTGTTGAACTGGCTTTGGGCAGAGTCTAAACCTAGACTGGTCTGTAGTCGAACTTGCACGGGTGGCTCCAAATGCGGTCAAGGGTCTGCTGCTGGTGTCTTCCTGGAGACCGACAACACTAGACTTAAATATTCGTTATTCAACATGCCCATGTGGTTAGTGCAATGGACCAGTAATTGAGTCTGGGAGTACCACTAAATAATAGCAGCATCCAACGAAAAGAGTACTTCCGTTGCAGCTTGGGAAGCCAATTGAACTTACCTCACAACAGAAATGACTGTGGTCCAATGGTCTATGAATTATGTCTGCATGCTTGGTCATTCTCGAAAATTAAATATTTCCTAGCGCACCTGCGGAACACCAGTATTTATAGAGTCCCCTGTTCTCTAAATACCACGTCGCAATCGTACTATTTCCCCCCCTTTTCTGATCGGCCTTATTGATGACCATTTTATCATTTACCAGTCGTACACTGTACTCTCTATTCAAATCGAAACACAACGGCATCGATTGTAAAGTGCAGCTTTTTATTGCCTTTGCTCATCGAAACGACTTCATGTCATCAATAAATTATCTCCATCGTAGAAAATAAATTGAACACGTGACACAGATTTAACCGGAGGACTTTTCTTTCTCAGAACCCTGTACATACCTCATCGATCTGAACAACAACCATGATGATGATGATGATGGTCGATTTCCCAACGTGGAAATTTATTCCCGCAATTACTTTGGACATCGTCGCTTAAAACAAAAAAAAAACCTGTAGCATCCGTACGCAGACCATATGATGATGATCAGAAGTATCTATAAGACTCCACCAAGGCAATTACCAAATGAAATTTCTTAATTGTAAAACTAGCATTTTCTACCATTTGTGCTCTATCGGATATGGAGATCCGTTCTCTGTGCGATACATTCAGTGGGATCTCATTTGAACGGAGAAGCAAAAGATACGAGTAATGATGATGTATCTTCCATTGGAGTTATTATTTATGGTTGTTGTAATCTGCCACTCATATCGACTATTCGCTTGCTGTTGTTCTCTATCCAGTTTTGTAAAAAAATTCCACAGATACATAATGACAGCGAAATGGTTACAAAGTACTTTGTAGTGTTGTTTATCGAAAAAAAAAAAATAAAAATCTATGCAAATGGCAGAAGAATCCGTCATGCTGCGGTTGAAGAGGTTTCACTTTTCCGCATCATTTCATTGATTCTTGAGATTGAATGAATGAAAACAAGTGGAAAATGACAGTGACGTACAAAAGTTGTTGTCTGGAGCTAAATTTGACGAGATGACCTTCAAATTCGACTCCCATTCTTTAGATAGCAATTTTATATCAATTCTTTGAAGAGAATATTAATTATTCCTCTTTTTCATCTTTTCTATCAGAAGATTCTGTATTCAGAAGATCTGTTGTTATGCCTAATCTTCAACATCCCTCTTACTACCGCTGCTTATCATTACATTCTTCAATCCTTCAATTCCTTCCCCTGGCTAAACGTTTAGTTTTAAGCTATATTATAAGGACAGAATCAAGGCCAAAAAATGTTGGCCCGTGGGACCAGGCAAACAAAATGGCCATGCCAACGTCAGATGGCCTTAATAAATAAATAAATTGTACATGTCTTTGAAGCTTTGCTGGATGGCTGCCTTAAGCCCCTTACGAACATTTGAGGTTGCATTTTGAGTCGGGCGCGTACATATACATACATACATATGTAGGTTAGATTAGGTTAACCGGTTATCCTCCGTAATCGTTAGGATTCACTTCGACCCAGTGAGGTGCATTGTGCTACCACGTGAGCCAGTTACTTCCTTTACTCTTGGAACCATTTCGATTGTTGATATCCGAGTCGGCGATATCTGTTAGTTCCTCAAGGAAGTGTTTCCCACGGGTTTGTTTTCTAGTTGAGGATAGTGCTGGGCAGCCGCAGAGAAAGTGAAAGGAAGATTCCTCTTCTTCTTCGTCCATACGACTGCGACAAAAATCATTGGACGGAATTCCAAGCCTCATGGCGTGCCTGCCTAGTACGCAATGACCGGTAAACAGTCCGACTAGGATACTTATGCGTGGTCTGCTGATCTGTAGCAGGCGTTTTGTTTTCCTTTTGTTTAATTGAGGCCATGTTCCTCTCGCATGGTTGACTATCTAAGCAAGGTCCAATGAACAGCTTGTCTGTGCATAAGCGGAGCACTACGTAAAACTCCCTCTGCGGCACTGGTCATTCTGTTCCATCTGATACCCCTCGATGCTAAATATCAAGCAAATGGCTTGAAGCTACCCAACAGTGGTCAAAAAAAAAGAATTCGGCCACGCTTCTATTCTGAATAAACTCAAAATCTCTCCCGAAAACACGGACTACACCGTTCACGTCTAAATTTTGAAAAGAACTACACAGTCACCATCCCTTCCAGATCGCTCATTTTTAGAAGATGAATCAAGTCACTTCCACACGGAAGGGTCAAAGACCAAAGACGGAGTCGGTGCAGGTGTTTTCTCAGATAGGCTTAATCTTAAGCTCTCTTTCCGTCTTCCAAATCATTGTAGCGTGTTCCAGGTGGAAATTATGGCGATCAGAGTAACCCTATCTTGGCTTAAGAAAAACATGATATCTGATAGAGATATCCGTATCCTTCCAGACAACCAAGCAGCAGTCAAATCCCTGGAATCGACCTCGATAAATTCTTTAGTAGGTCTACACTGTCGTTCGTCTCTTGTGGAGATGGCTGAGCAGTTCATCATTCACCTGTGTTAGGTGTCGGATCCCAAGACATTCCGGGAAATAGTAAGGCCGATGAACTCGCTAGAATAGGAACAACTATACCCATCATACCGGCACCCTAGGCATACTAATCGCTGCTCGCAAATTTAAACTTAAGTTGGATGCTGTCGAGAGTACAAACCTTAGGTGGGCAAGTGGATCAACATGTCTAGCGACAAAACAGATCTGGCCGAAGCTGGATCTAAAACGCTCTAAGAATTGGATTTCTCTCAATAGATTGCGTATCGGCACCACAATAGGTGTCATCACTGGGCACTGTCTAATAAGCAAGCACGCTACAAGGCTAGGCCTCTTTGCGAACGACTTTTGTAGAAGCTGCAGGTATGAAGATGAGGAGGAAACTATTTCTCACCTTTTGTGTTTCTGCCCAGTTCTCTCCCGTAGAAGGAAGCTTCACTTAGGAGCCCCCTATTTTAACGATATGGGCGGCCTGATGAATATTGACATTAAGAGCCTCTTACTCTTCGTAAGAAGCTCAAAATGGTTCAACGAGTAGGTAAAGAGAAACTTTTTCCCATGATCCACGTGGTTTCACAATGGTCTAAGTGAGCTGGCGACTCCTAGCAGCCACTTCAACCTAACCTAACCTAAGATGTCATTCTCCATCCAATGTGCACTTTCGAGCAGTGCATAATTTTATTGACAACCACTAATGCCACTTCAAGCCCTGATTACAATTAACATCGTTTAACTAGGTCAACATCTGGTACACTGGTATACTTTCAGAATAAACAGTAAAATCCTTCTCATCCTTGTAATGTTGCTCATTTAGATCTGCATCTTTATTATGTCCCTGCTCGGAGCCGTGGAACAATTTCATTTATTATTATAATTTTTTTTTTTCATCCTCCTGGCAAACAGAGCTATTCAGTGTCATCCAAAAGAATGTTATTACCCAAGTGAAATATGCACTATGTACCCTGTACCCTGACTGTGTCCTGCATTCATAAAAATGTCTCTCACTTGAGACTGCATAAAATTTTCTGGGGAACTAACTGCTCTGCAGAGCCGGAGGCAAGGCAAAAAGGATTTTTTTTTAAATTTATAATCCTTTAGTTCCGACACAACATACGCAAAAGTTAATGAGCGATCATGAAACATTTTTCCCATCTCTTACATTTTATTGCAAGACTTATACGCCCCCTAATGGGGTACGAGTGTGTGTTTGTGTTGGTTGAAATTAAAAACCCAATTTTAATGGTTTCATCACGGGGATTCATTTCATCGCTTTATGAGCATGTTTAAGGAACTTTTTTGGGAGAAATTTTAAGGTTCATGGATTGGGAGCGACATACTTAAATTTGGTAACAGAGGTTTGTATCCAAAAGAAAGCACGATAAGTATCTACGGATATACCCACAAACTGATATCATTATCGCCTCTATTAGCATAATTTACCACCAAAATTTATTCCCTCAATACCCTAAAAAAATACACTTGTTTCTGATTGGATTAAAGTCCTCATAGAAACCCATTCAACCGTTAAATTTAGACCACACTACCAAAAAAAAAAGCAACCCAAACGCCTCGTTTCGATGGTTTATTTCTCACAAAAAAAATAAAAAGGAATCCACAACCAACTACCCTTACAGCCTTCCCATCAAAAAGTTATAAATATAATCCAAAAATTTCATGGTGTGTAAAGCAATTGAAAAGTTTCGGTCCATTAAATTAATCGGGACCCAAGGAATCATTTTTTCACCTACGCCCAGTTACCCGCCCATTCCAGGAGGCAAACGAAAAATAAAATAAAATAATTTTATTGCCCAATGATCATAAAGAAAAACATAACATAACTGCTACATTTAATTGTTAAGAGGTTGTGCTGAATCACATAAACGGCTGTATCTTCGAGATACGTATCACCACCATTTGGTAGAGTGCTCTAATTTAAAGGACGACGACTAACTTTAAAAAGGCGTTGTTTCGCCTCAATGCGTGCAGTGTGAGGACGACTTACATACTACATACATAGGTTACCTTATTTAGGTTTCCTCTGAAAAGACCTGAAAGCAAAAGTTGAAGTTGCGTTCTTGTCCTTGGTGAAAAAAGTTTCCTTTTTATGCGCTTTTATTGAAGTTTTTTCATTGACATCATGGGGTAAGGAGTAACTCAAAGGAACTGGCAAAAGTATGTGGAATGGAAGCAAACTTTGTTCACGAAAACCTTTCTCTTTTTTTATGAAACTCCACTGAATGCCTGAACTGAGTTTTGACTTTGTCTTAGAGGAGATTCAAGGACTGCCACCAGATTTGTTGAAAGCTCGTGAAGATCTAGGCGGACCCTTACTGATGACTATGTTACCTTTTTGGAAGGAGAATAAAGTGAAACGAAAGGATGGCTGTTTGAAGTGGTCTCGATGAAGTACATTCAGTCCAAAACCAAGCCCACTGCGAGAGTAACATCTCTGGAAAAACAATCAGGATCCATGTTGACAGTTAATTAGCAATTAAAGCGTTACAGTCAACAGCGGTGATGCCCAAGCTCGTAAAGGTTCGTGATTAGTGCTTTGGATCGCTGAGCGGGAGGTTCCAAAAAGTGTGTTCAGGGTCCCACCTCTCGCGAATATCTGACAAACGTCCGGGAGTAATAACTGTCACGAGAAAGCTTCTCAATTTACCTTTCGGATATGGCTCTAAACTGTAGGTCCCTCCCACTTGTGTGAAAAAATATAACACGCACAACACGAATGTTCGCCAGGAGCTAGGCCCTGGACCGTATACGGTCTGTTGCGCCAAGTATTTGTATTTTGTAACAAGGTGAACCTCTGTTGGGTACCGGACATGGTACACCAGGTATATACCAGGTACACATGAATATTCCAGCTAACGTAAAGGCGGATGAACTAGTCAGGGCAGGGCGACATCTAAGCGCCTCGCAGGGCCTTCCCGAGGTTAACACACCGCTTAGTACTTTGAACAGAAAGATGGACATTAAGGAAGCTAACAGGCGTTGGTATCGATTAGATACATGTGCCATGGCCAAATCGTTATGGCAAGTCTATGACAAAAAGAGATCCGCAGGTTTCATGAATCTCAGTGGTAGGGATATTCGTATAGCTGTCGGCGTCGTGAAGAGAGATTGTGTGCCAGGCAATCATGCTGTACGGCTAGGACTACCCCACAACGACTTCTGTAGGAAATGGTAGGATCTGCAGGGATGAAGAGAATATAGAATCCATTCGTCACTTGCTATGTTATTGTTCAACATAGCCACCTAAAGGAAGGACACTATTGGGAGCTACTTCCCTGCGGAGCTGGATGATCTAGAAAACATTGAGCTGAACAAACTCATCAGATTTGTTCATATATCTGGATGGTTCAGATCAGCCGTCGATAATTAAATTTAGATCTACTATTGGGCACAATGGACACATCGTGAGTCTAATTAGCCGTTGACAGTCTCCTGTCAACCAGGGCACCCATCTACCTAACCTAACCTAAGCCCACTGCTTTGCCACTCAGTAAGGACCAGACTTCCTTCTCCATTTCCTCCTTATAAGCATTTTATAATGTTCGCCATGAAGACATGATCAAGATTGTTTAGATCATTAGAGAGACATGCAGCTCATCTGATATAAATGAGTACGGGATACATGCACAGAAAGGTCGATATTGTCCCGCCCTTTTACTCATCTCTGAGATCATTATACAGAATGATCAGCAAATAGGATCGATTATCTTACGAAGAATTTTTCGTTAATACCAGGGTTATTCTTAAAGGGTCTTCCCTTAAGAGCTTTCATTTTAAATTTCGCTATAATTTTGACACTTAAAAAAAGCAACTCACAGAAATTGTGAAAATTCACTACAAAACTGAAGGATCTAATCGTTCAAAGACAATATCAGACCGGTTATTTGCTAAATCACGTCGCAATTGTGTGAAAACGTCACACAGAATTTCCTCGAAAGGATGACAAGAGAAGTCGAGGTGGGCATTTATCAGATATTCTATCCCACATGTAATGGTAGAGCCTGCACTTTAAATAAAAATATCTGCACTTTTTAAGAAAAATCGTTTATTTAGTAATTTAAAATAAAAACTCTTAAGGAAGTCCCCATAGTAGTGGAGCGAAGGTAGGCAAAGTCCCTTTCTACCTCAAAGTTATAGTTATGGCTCTTTATAGCTCATCTCTAAGGTCGCTTAGATTTGAGTTTCTTAGGTTTCTCTAGGACCGGTCGAATTTAAACAACTCGACTTTTTTCACTTGAAACCACATTGATGAAGGAAGCGTTTGCGGCATTCACACAATATGTTAGATAAGATCTTGTACGCAATATTCATGCGTTTATACTTGGAAGTCCTGAACTATTCCGTCACCGGTAACACTGTCTATTTGTTCATACAGACATATATTAAAGGACCCGCTTGAAATCCGCTACTTTACACCAGCATTTCATACCACTCTCTGAATCACTTCGGAGAGTGAGCTGAGTTGAGAGACAGCAGAAATCTTTAGAAGCTTATTTATTGGGGTCTCCAAAATCCTTACCATTTCGTCATTAGTGCGGTGTGTCACATGGAGTCTTTGATTATCCTTTTATAGCCATTAATTGTGGTTGACGTTCCCCAGAAGGATCTATACCTAGCGTCGACACACTACCACAGTGGCCAACTCTTTTGTGGGCTTATTCTTAGACCGGACCAACGGTCAAGCATTTTGCAAGTTCTCTAAGAGAGAGTGATGCCATTTACCGTAGGAGGGTCTATGAGTCTTTTCCTCGTGAAGAGAACAAATTCGGTTCTGGGAGGATTTACGTCCAATCCACTTTTGAAGGCCCATCTGGTGAGTAGAAGGAGAGCATATTAGAGGATTTCTTTGAGAATATTCGGGTGTTTGCATGAGGCTGCAACAGCAATGTCATCTGCATAGGCTTTGGATCAGGTCCTTTTTAAATCTTATAGAAGCCCGTTGGCTACCAGTTCTCAGAGAAGAGGGGACGCGACACCACCTTGGGGTGTTCCGCGACTGGCAAGCCTTCTGGCCGATGCTTTGCTCAGTTACGTGTTAATAATCCTGCCTGCAAGCAATTGCTTGATTAACACCCCGAGCGATGTATCCACTTTCAGACTTGCAAGTGCGCTGGTGATTGCTTCTGAGTTAATATTGTTAAAGGCCCCCTTAGTGCCAAGGAAGGCCACCAGTGTTTAGAAATCTTTCAATGATGTGGACGAGAGAATATAAGGCCATCTCGGTTGACCCACGTTTGCAATATGCTTGTTGGGATGCACAGATCATAGTTGGATTCATAGTCTGGAGCAGAGGAATACAGATCAGCTTTTCATCAGAAAAAGGAAGATAGGTCGGAGATGCGAGCTTTTCCCTGCCTTCGGTATGAAAGGCGACTTCAACCCCAGTCCGCAGTCTGGGATGGTAGACCAGATTTAGACAACCCATCTTTATGGGCTGTATTAACAAAGCCTTCAGATTGAATCTCACCAGGAATCAATCGTTTTTAGTCATGTCCTGGGAACTTGAAGGGTTTAAAGCTCCGTATGGCCCAAAGTCACTGCACGGTAAACCGGAAGTATTTGCAGTTGAAAGCACAGAAACAGGGGAGCTACCACGAAGATACATAAGTACCCAGCAAAAGACCAATGGCCTCCTTACTAGAGATGGTCCAGTGATCATATCTGGATGCATCAAGTAGCTGGTTGTAAAGGGGTTTTTGGAGAGTATTTTACGTAGCCTAGGAACTTTTAAGAACTTTTCAATGCTATCGCATTCAGGACTATCCTATCCTATCCAGGACTGGCGTTGCTCTTTCCTCAGTGAAATTTTGTATTTTCTGGGAAACACTGTAGGCAAGTAATCATCTCTCTCGCGGAGTGTTTAGCTAAATTAAAAAGGAGCCCACTTTCCCAGTACTTAGGATAAAATGAAAAAGTTGATCACCTCTTTCGATAATGTTGGACCGGTCCCAGATTTCGTGTTTAGCATTGGCATAACAATCGATGTTTTTAGGCATCCTCGAGCTGCAATGAAGCCTCCCTGTTTGCCCGGGGAGATAGACACCTGACCGGGACCCAAATAGGTAACCAATTTTTTTTCCTTACTTACATAGGTATGAAAAATGCTTTAGACGGGATAAAGGATCTTGGTTTACTTTCTTTCCTTTGATAGATTAGTTTGTAATTTAGAGCCCTAAGACTATTATTCCGGTTTCCTGAAACAAGACTAAGTCTTCCATGTCGGTGTTAAGTCGGAGTACAAGAGCTTCCGGAGGCGTTTTGGAATGATGCAGGTTAAAAACGGAATCTAGTGGCAAGAATTCATCGTTTAGAAAAAGGCCATTTGGATGACTCTCTATCTCGGTGTCTGTCTTACAAATCTCAACCTACAGGAGAGACGGTACAGGAGAAAGGAGATCAGGAAGGTCGGGCTGGTTCCTCGATCATCTCCGTTTTCGTTGACAAGAATTCAATGGAAAGAGGGAACGAGGCTTTGGGGAACCAGTTTGGCATTAGCTTTAATCAGCTTATAAGGCACTTTCTCCAGTTCTTTTCGTCACATTTGCACACTTTGAGGGTAATGGAGCTAAATCCGTAATTGACTACCCTTTCAAAGACGGAAGGCGGCATGAAACTTGATACCAATGATGACGCTTCTGGAGTCACCTTTCAGCTCTTCCACCTTGTCAACACTCGAGTTTTTGGTTGGAAGCGAATCATTATTGATTCTCTCGACACCAAGGATTTCCTTTGGACCGACCGCGATCTAGGTGGGGTTAAGAGATTAATTTTTTTTTGTCACCAGTCAGAGCTGCACATTAACTTGAGCAGTACTTGGCAAGGCCCTACTTATACCTTCCAGTTTCCTCGCAAACAGTTTCAGAGCCATGCTATTGGTTTCTCAAGGCCCCCTTCGCAACTTAGGTACCTAACTTTTAAACTTGAGTGGCACCTCAACATATTCGATGTCTTTCCATCTACCTAACAACCGAAAAAAGGAGAACTTCCAAAATTCTACTTGTCTTGTACTTCATCCCAAAAATTCATAATGGTCTCCACCTTAACACGCAAAAAAAAAAGTACACAAGTATTCTTAAAAAAAAAGATGGAAAATTCCAGCTCTTTGATCCGAAGTATAATGCAGAAAACTTGTCAAAGCAGTAATGCACAAAATTAGCAATGCAGTTGCCAAACTTTTATCTAATATTACACTTTCACGAGGATACTTAAACTTTAAATGAGCATAATTGAAGGAAACTTTTGAAGGAGGTTGCATTCATGGTTCTCCCAACGTTTTCTTGTTTTTTTTATTTTTTTGCGTTGGCATCTCCCATCGTGGTTCCCCCCCATTGCCATCTTTTCTTCTCTACATCAACAAGGTACTCAAAAATGGCAGAAAAAAAGGGAGCAGAAAAAAAAGGAACTCTCAAGAGGGAACCCTTGAAACCGGGCACGAAGTGATTTTTATTGCGGCACTCAAGTGATTGAGAAATTGTTGAAGTTTGAAATCTGATTACCAATGTGTACCAAAGGACCTGTGTTCTAACTTGACGTATAGCGTGTCCTGTAATTATATGCAAATACACCCTTAGTTTGTCTCCTGGAAATGTATCAAGTTTCGGATCGTAAGAAACGGTATCTTTATGTTTTGTCTTTTTTTTTCGGCGGATAGAATACATTTAAATTTGAAAGGGAATATCCTGGTTGAGTGGGTATGCACTAGAATGTCAGGGGCTTTGGTAATAAAAATATCGAAATGAGCTATTTTGGAGCAAAGAAGTTGTATTTTCGGAGCACTTGGGGAAAGATGAAGATGCAAATAGGTTCAGTGATGAAATATTAAAAGGGATTTGCTTGGGAGAAATTCGCCCTACCAGCGGTGAAACTGGGCTCAACTGAAAACTTCTACTCACAACATGGAGAGGGGAATGGTAAGTAGCACTGATAAGTAGCAATGAAGATTATACCTTCATCCAGAATCCAAATATAAACCGTAACCTTGCCAGCCGATAGGACCGCTCTCGCTTTGCTTGTTTGTGCATGTTTGCCGGAAAAAACCCAGGGAACTAACCAATTTTTCATTTCTGACGTCAAGTGACAGATCTATATTTTATACAGGATGACATGATACCGCAGACGCGATTCCATTCTTCGTCAACCATAACCAAGCTTGACTCCAATCTCGCCAATAGCTACCTCATGCCCAGTATTTCGTGAAGGATATATTGTACGCATTCATTTTCATATTGATTCACGGATATTGTGGACGGCATTCTCCATAGTCGCCGCAATCAGACGATCTGGGCGTCCTTTGAAGGCACATGCAAGGTACAATGAGAGTTTTTGTAGTGTTTCAAAAACTTAGCCGTTTTCATCAGCTGTCAATGAATTCGTCTGAAATTTCTACAGCAGTCGCTTAAGGAATGGTACTGAAGGATGGTGCAGATAGTGCTCGGGGCAGGTGTTAACACGGAAGGCACTATCTTTCACAAGTCTATCCAACTCCTGGGATACGCACACGATATTCGGAAGATCCCGGCAAGCCGTCGTAGAAGCGTTTACGGCTATTGAAGAGCAGGCGAAACGAATTGATTTTGAAGTGAATGAGAACAAGACGAAGTATATCTATCCAACTCCTGGGATACGCACACGATATTCGGAAGATCCCGGCAAGCCGTCGTAGAAGCGTTTACGGCTATTGAAGAGCAGGCGAAACGAATTGATTTTGAAGTGAATGAGAACAAGACGAAGTATATGTTATCAACAAACAAAAAATTATCTGCCCAAAACTTTGGACAAAACGTCACTGTTGATAACTACAACTTCGAGGCAGTGAAGGAATTCACCTACCTCGGAGCAAATATAAATCCCACAAATGAAGAAGAATAACCCTAGCAAACCGCTGCTACTTTAGTTTGGCAAAACAACTGGGTTCAAAATTCTTAACTCGAAGGACCAAATTAATGCTCTACAGAACTCTCATCTGACCAGTTCTGCTATATGGTGTCAAGTGCTGGACAATAAGTAAGTAAGCAGAGCAAATATTGGGCAACTTCGAGCGAAAAATACTTCAGCGGATATTAGGTGCCATATGCGAGAAGGGCGAATGGAGGAGAAGATACAACCGCAAACTCTATGAGCTGTACCAGGACGTGGATGCAGTCCAAAAAGCTAAGATACGCCGTTTACATTGGACAACAACGCTCCAGCCAAGAGGATCTTCGAATCACAGCCCGAGGTTGGAGACGGAGAAGAAGACCGAACCTCCGGTACAAAGACCAAGCTGTCGCGGATGCCAGAAAACTTGGTCTTTACAACTGGAAGCAACGTGCCTGGGACCACAGAGGATGGAATGCAGCCGTGTCTCAGGGTCGGGGGCCCTATAACAAACACACGCACTGAAGGATGGTTAAGGGTCTGTGTTTTTTTTTCTTTTGCTTGGGTAGAACTTACGATGTTACTTACGAATTACTGTCAAAGCTAGCTGTCAACCTTTCTCCTTAGTATAATCTGTTCAATCAACGTGAACAAACTTGTCCTTCAATAGCGGTATCTTCTGCTTATCCTTTTGTCCGGAGAGGTTATGATGAGGATTATCTCTACTGGTGCGCCTGTGGGGTTCGCCGATTTGGCCTCAAAAAGTATCCCGGTTTTGGATCACTTCGTCACTGAGACCAATCAAATCCTGCTGTTTTTAAATTTGTGTGCCTCTCTTCCGCGCTTGTATAGGAATTTTGATTGACATTGCCTTTTTGACAGGGTTCGTAAGATGCCTTCTTTGAACATGACAATACTAACTGAGGCGGTCCTGCTCCAATTTTTTAGAGAGGTGTTCTTTGACGTGAACGCTTTCTCGGATCTTTAAACTTCTAATTCCATGAAGCTTTGTTACTCCTGCTGTCATACGAAGCATCTTCATATCTTCATCTGCCGTTAATTTGACCTCATACTTTTTTTTTACATTGTCCAGCATTGCGAACCGTATGAGGTGTAAAGCCTTTCTTTCAAGTTAAGGGGCATTTTCCGGCCACTGAAGATAGCAGAGTTTTCCCGCCACTTCATTCATCCTACGCTTACGCGTAGTAAAGCCACAAACCCACAGTTTTCGTAGTTCTTTCGCTGAGTGGGGGGTAAAGTCATGTTCAGTGATGACTTAGTTAACAGTCCAAATTGTCACAGAACCTTTTCTGGCCTTTTCTGATAAACCTGTAACAATTGACGTCTTGAGAGCCAACTTATTTTGTTTTTTTTACGTGACATACGGTCACCATTGTACGAAAAAGTGACCCAAAATAGAGTGGAAAAAGCGCTTTATTTCTGTAAAATAACGCCTGAGCCTTAAATTAAAGTTATACCCGCAAATGCTGCTGTAGAGATGACAGCACCTACAGAGCTCTGAGCAGCTTCCATCTCTAGAGGGAGCTATAAAAGGTGGGCGCTTAGCGCAGTATTTAATGTTTCAGACTACTGAAGATTTGAGTTTAAAAAATCAGAAAGCATTTGGATTTGTTCACGGTTCCATGTTTGTATGTGGCGTATGAGTCTCCTCAGGAAAAATACAACAACATTCAACACAAATGGATGCGTGAAATACCTTTAGGTAGGTAGAATACTTTATTAGCACTGTAGCGCGACTTTTTTTTTACCAGCATTCTTGTAGCCTGTTTGGCCAGTATAAATGGGTGTGTGTTGGTTAGAAGAGACCCAACTTTAGATACTAAAAGTAGACTGTGAACTGTGAACGAATTCTAGTATGTCGAAACTTTTTTTATCCAGACTTTATTTATACTGGAGAAGATGGGTATCTAGGGCGGGGCACTTGCAAAGTAAGTGGTCAAGGATTTTCTATTCATTCGCATATATTTATATACATATATTACTTTCAGAGATTTCGAATTAAACCACACTGATGGGTTCCTTTTCGAGTCTCTTCCACGGTCCATTTTAGCCTGAGAGATTCTCTGGATTTTTCCACAGTTCTTCTCTGGCTTTGATTCCTCGCCTCGCGTCAACGCTAGCATTTTTTTAACACAAATCTGGTTCATCTTCTGGGTTTCTACCTAGTGGCGCCCCAAGAACTCCCTTCTTCTACTAGCTAATGCCGGACATTGACACGATATATGTGCCGCCGTCTCGACTTTCTCCAGGCATAGTTCACAGGTATCATCCTCCAAGAGAATTATCTTCTTTAGGTGATACCCAAAATTTCCATGACCTGTAGATAGATCTACCACACATTTCAGTGCTCTTCGCTCTAAGCTTAGAACTTCCCTATGAGTGGTACCAGTCGGCATTTTATTTGCCATTTTGGACTGCCTACAACCTTCCACGGTTGACCATCATCATTCACGTAACTGTGCCAGTGATTTTTAAGTATTATAACATTTTGGCTGCATGGTTTCTTTTAGCCTTATGGCCCGTAGATTCCTGCTGAGAAGTTGGTTTGCTCTGTTGATATTGTCAATGGGCCAAATCTTTTTATAAAAAACGTAGCTATCCTGCCGAGGAGGAGTGCATTTGCTTGAAGCACATTATCAATCTCCTTTGGGTTCCTGGTCAAAAGGAGATATTCGGGGAATGAGATAGCTGACGGACTCGCAAGAGTCCATCTAACATTATATCAGTTAGCCGGTCCTTGCTCGAACCAGCGTGTCTTGTTAGTGCCATCAGCGGTGCTTGTGCCAATTCATTCAGTTCTCCAAAGAATCTGTTCCCCATATGTAGGAGGGGACGATTTTGGAAATTTGGGCATTCGCAAAGCAAGTGCTTGATGGTCTCTGGCTCTTCCTCATCTTGACAGCTCCTGCAGAAGTCCGGGGAATTTAGTCCCAGCCTTTTGGCCATAGTGCCGATCGCGCAATATTCCGTCAGTACACCTATCAAGATGCGGATTTTTTTCTTTCCCCATGACTGGTAAGCACTTGGTTCTTCTCTCGTTTAGTTGAGGCCATAGGCTTAGGGTAATCACACAGTCTCCTCTTGATGACCAACTACACCAATAGGAATGTCCATCTGTGTGTGGGTATGTTCTGTACCTAGTACTGATCCTTTCCTGGCTAGTTCATCTGCTATCTCGTTCCCTTCTATATCGCTATGCCCAGGAACCACGTTGATGTTTCTAAGTATATTCAAAATTTTGTGACATTTACAAACTGGCCTAGATCTTATTGTCTCCCTATCCAGTGCCTTGATAGCTGCCTGCCTGTCCACGAAAATTGTAATCCGAGATGGATTTCCTTTGTGAGGATTGTCGATGGCAAAGATCTCAGATTCAAAGACACTGCATTCATTTGGGAGTTTGTATGAGTCCTTAATCTGCAAGCATTCGCAGAATACTTCTGCTCCGGTTCCTATTTCCATCTTAGACCCATCAGTGTAGACCTATATGTCCTGTTCATCTATTAATGTGTTGGACTCCCAGTCTTGTCTTTTGGGAATAAGGATGGAGTAATTCTTTTTGAAGTCTTCATATGGAATAACATATACGTATACCGTCCTTATTCATTTATTTTTTAGAGTTTTCAGAATTTTGCCGACGACAAGAAGCCACAGAAGAGGAATGATAACTCCTCCTTGTGGAGTTCCTCTCGTAACTGTTTTCTTTAAGGCGTTAGGAATTGACGAAGGACGAGAAACGAAGGAAACCACTGTCAGCCATCCTATGTATTGGATGATGCACCGAAGGATCTTAGAGTGGTAGGGTCGAGTTTTTTCCTCTCTACATGAACCCAGTAACCTTAAGTCAAGGGATATTGAACTGTTTGCCTTGCAAATCATCACTTTAAAGGGAACATCACTGAAGCATGTCTAACTACTACCAATTGTGTGTGATGAGCTGGTAATTTTATTTTAAGGACGATTCCTATCTACATAATAGTTGTACCTAATAAAACTAGATCTCGGTGTTACGTAAGTACATCTGATTTGTAGTTCAGTCAACTCGTTCTCATTAAAATAAAATTTACTACTTTCCTTCTCTGCCCATTCTGAAATGCTCATTCCCCAGAGGCACTGGCGGAACGCTAATTTTTATCTGAGTTTAATGTTTTCCCGGCTTAAATATCGCCTCCTTGATTATCAGAACAAAAACATTGAATTCTCAGGATGTTTGCTTAACATTTCCCTCCCCGAAAACTGAAGCGAAGGAAATAATTAAAACAATTTTCTCTCTTTTCTCGTTACAGGTAAGGACGAAAGTGGCCAATTATTCCACCCACCACAGCTATTCCGATCCTTTTTGTGGAATCTTGCGTACGTACTCAAAAGCAATTCAAAAGAATATAAAAAGGAGTAAGTTGAGCGGAAAATATATGGGTTATCATAATTTCTTTTTCTTGTTCGTTCTTTTCTTGTAAGAAAATGTATATTATTCAGTGATATTGATAAGAAATATCCTTTTCGTAAGAGAGGTAGTTCTGCAACAGAATGTGGAGGAAAAAAGTCCTTATCTGAAAGGAAAAGTTTTCTAACGCGGTACACTGAAGAACTCAACAAGAAGCTACATTGCTTGAGTAGTTTTTCTCTTTGTCTCGCTCATCCTGATAAGGATACTCAACTCACACATTTGTGGGGGGAAAACAGGAAAGTTTATTTGAAGTTTTGCTGTGGTTGGTGGTGAAAATAGATTTATCGCCACTGGTTGCAGTGGAAATTGTCCCGATTTATCAATAAATTTCTATGCGTGGGTGTTGCTATATGCGTGGGATGTCCAAATGAGGACTTCTAAAGAAGCAAACCGCTCCAACTGTGATTAATTCTAAGACATCTCTGTGGCGAGCAAAACTTGCGGTATCCAACTCCAGGTCGACTCTATCGATACATTGTAGAGAGTGCTGTGTGGAAAGTGCCTCCACTTGGGTCCTGTTGTGTAAAGGCTGCACTTTGTGTAAGGTCCTTGCGTGTGTCATGGAAAGTTTAGCGTTTGAAAAATGTATCTGTAATAAACATAGTTTCTCGAAAGAAAAAGGACCAGAAAAATCGTATCCAAAGGATTGCATGAGTTAGGTGATGATGAAGGCGGAGGCTCGCGCCAATGGTGTCGGAAGGATTACTTGTAACTAAATCGAAAAACTTTCACTTTGTAGTGGGAGAAAAGAAAATTTATCATGGTGACGTAGAAGATTTGTTGCTGTTGCAGGTTTTCACCCACTCCACAGGTAAACACAACAGATGTACACGGGTGCGGGCTTGTCCTCTCCTGCTGCTAGATGCGATGACCAAGTTTTTCGTTTTGCCGTGGATACCACTAGTGATTTTGTTGCGCGTGTTGTTGTTGGACATAGTCGACGACAGTTGTTGGTTAGCGATGAAGTTTAGGCGGCAGACTTGTCCAGAGGGACACGGACTAAGTTGGAGGTCCAAAAGAAGTTTTGCCGTTCCGTTCGTTAGAAGAAATGCAATTTGTCTTGCTTGTTGGCAGCAGGTACTGTGAGACGGGTGCGATGCGCGATACTTCTATGTGATTTTCAGGTGACCCTGTTTACACACCGAGTGAGCAATTGTGAGGTTTTTCTTTTTTTGTTGCTCCTTCTTTACATCGGTTAACAGGAAGCAGTTAGCAATCTACGTGGCTGGCTTAAGTTCTGGCGATGACAAAACAAGGAAGAGATTTATTGTGAGTTATGATTTCCGGATTTTAAGAAGCAGTGTAAAGAAAGATGTGACTGTCCTTAGGAGGGCAAATTGCTGTTGTTCTTGGGATAACAAGTTTGGACTTTTGGTGGCAGATCGCTTTAAGCTGTAAAATTGTTGCTAGACCTATAAATTCCTTCCTACAACTGTCGGGATCATAGTAGACCATTAGAGGCTGAGCATTGATGATTTTCAAACAGAATACCGTATAATTTGGTCATGTTGGTCGAATCGAGTGTCGTGGCTTAGTGGCTAATGAGTTGTGGACTACTGAGCGGGGGATTCAAAGTTCGAATCCTAGAAACAGATGAGCACTCCGAACCAGTTTCGGATTTCTATATTTTTAACGTTGTGTTGTCAGCCAGGATACATATGTAGGTCCACGGATACAACTTCGGTGCAGCTGAGGAGGACAGCCGCACGCTTGTGGTTGCTCGTCGAGTGGGGTGGTTCTTGTCAACACCACCATACACCACCTGCTTTTGTTCTGGCCGAGATTTGATAAGAATCGCCCATTGAAGGACCCTTCAGCCACAACCTAACTCCGTTCGTCGGCCATTGTTTGTATGTGTCCTGTTTTGTGCTCATCCATCTACAGAAAATGGCCCATCCGTTCTTCCACACACGATCATTTAACTATTTGAATAAACAGGACGAAGCTACTCACGGTATTCCGGATCCCCCTCATTCTCCTGGAGGAATTGCCGATACCATCTTTCCGCGGGACCACTAATTGGTGGAAATTATTAAGGAGTTGCTCATCGGGCAGAGCGTTCTTGCACTGCAGGGTTTCTATCCTAAAGAGGAAGCTTCCCACCGACATCGTCTTAGGCGTCCCATCATACTTAACGTCTCACTTGTGTTCATCTATTTTCCAGTCCCCACCGTCTCTGTCGGTGTTAGGTGGTTTTTATGTTCCAGTTCCATGCTTTACTCAGGTTGTGTCAAATAGTGTCACTATTGTAGGAATTTCTTCCTCTATATTGGCCAAAGAGATGGCTTGAGTTGGGATCAGTATCCAGCAAAACTATTGCCATCTACATTGATAGTCAGGCTGCGCTAAAGGCGCTAGAGTCCTATATCACCAAATCTGAAGTAGATTTGGCATTATGTTGAACACAGTCAGAATATGTTGGGTACCTGGACACTGTGATATTGAAGGTAACGAAAGTGCCGACGTACCGGCTAAAGCCCAGAACTCCCGACAAATGACGCAATTGATGGCATACGACCACCAATGGCTGTGGCTAAGAGAACTATTCTCGAAAAAATCTTCAATATAGCCGACCTAAGATGATCAAACTTAGAAGGGCACAGGGTTGCTCAACAGATCAAAGTTAAGAAGTGGGATAGGGATACTCTCTGACGAACACGGACACATGTAGGCATTGCGATAACCTACATGTCGCAGAGGACTTTACTCATTTACTCTGAGAATGTCAAGCCTTTGCTCTGAGTAGAATAAATTATGTTGAAAGTTCTTTTTCAGGGATCTGGAGGAGGTTGGCTCCTTGAACTAAAATGAGGCCACATTTAGGTTCTGTAGGGAAATTAAGTGCATGGGCGAATTGAATTAGGTTTATGACCGTGAATGTTCCCTAGGTATCGTGATGGGCCGACTATAGTGCCTCATAAACCTATATAACCTAACCTAACCTTGGACAACCTTTCAATCCGTTTTCTATAGTCCTGTTTTAAATTTATAATAATGCCCTCAAAGTTGATTGAAGTCCCTTTTACTTATGCGCGCCACCTTAGGCGAAGTCGTCCTCTACTGCGATGCCCCTCAAGGCTTGCTTCGCAAACTCCTAGCGCCGGAGCATTGGGGCTCATTCACTCTACATATCCAACCCATGTTAAGCCACTTATACGCAGTTTTTTGACTAGCTCAATATCGCCGTAAGCTGGTAAGATTCATTGTTGAATCTTCTCCTCCAAAGCCCACGAATGCAAACGGGGCCGAATTTTTTACGAAGATTTTTTTCTTTTTCTTTTCGTTAGCTCCTGAAACAACCGAGGGTATCTTCATTCGCTTTCGAGAGAGCCTTATGTAGCTTCAGCGCCTTAAGCAGCGTTGGGACGATAAGGCTCTTGTATACAATCTCCTTAGTTGTTCGGTATAGAACTCAATAGGGCTCTCAGTTCGAAGAAACATCAATTGGTAAAAGCTACATATTCTTTGTTTTCGTTCGTTTTGGCAGCATCCAATTCAATACTAGCGAGTGACGAGTTCAAGTGACAGCCCGCTGTGTTCTGCGAATTATCTAGTTGCACAGAAATTTGAGGGTTTGTGCCTCCTGTGTTCCTTCAAGAAATCATATGACAGCCCATCACATTATCTAAATCCTTGATTTGGATCAAAGGTCTCTGTGAGGTCGTTACCGACCTTGATGGAGCAGCGAGCGTTCTCCATCGTCAGGGAAGGAATTCCAAAACTAAACCTGACTCTAAATAGCTCGTCTCTATAAATGCTGTAACATGCGGCCTTAAATTCGATGAAAAGATGGTGGGTATCGATTTGAACTTCGAACTTTTCTCCAGGATCTGCCGGAGTGTGAAAATTTGATCGATTGTGGACTTTCCTGGCTTGAAAGCACACTGGTAGGGACCAATCAGTTTGTAGACGAAGTTTCAGCCGTTCACACAAAGTGGCAGATATGATCTTGCAAGCGGTGCTGGACTGATACCACTGCAATTGGTGCAGTTGAAGTAGTTAAATTTCCATAAAATGCAAGACCCGAAAACTTTCAGTTTAAAACAACTTTCCTGTCAAATTGTTTTTTAATGGCTTCCAGAATACAAGTAAAAGCCACAATTCGTCACCAGCCGTCCATCCATCGCCTGTACATGTATCCGTTGTACACCATTCCATTCTATGGCTTTCAACTCAAACCCCGGAAGGCAAAAGGAACTAGATACTAACGGTGTCAATAGTAAATACAGTTTTGAATAGTAATTAAACGAAACTACCCCACCACAAGTGTGCGGCAATACTGTGAGCCACCGTCACCACTCGACTCGTCGCTGTAAATTGGGTACTATTCACGATTCACGGTGCTCGACTGAAGCCACGTTCTCAACACCACCTCAATCGACCAACAATTGTGGTATCTTCGTCATCGTGTCGGACGTCGATGTGCCTGCCATCCGTTTGTGCGCGGTTTGTTTACAAACAAACAGACGACCGACAACCGGTGGTACATACGGCGGCGACTATTTAATTGGAGTGGAGTCCGGCCGGAGTTTGTTGACACTTTTCATGATGAATCGTAGTGTACTGCACCTGTTGTCCATTTACACACAAAAGTGATACAAAAAAAATCTATTTTTCGACTTCATTTCATTGCAAGCGGCTCAAAGTATCGACGCTCCGTTTCGATCGACAGCATGTGGTATTGGGATTCGAATTAACGTTTCCACACATTGAGCACTCAATAGAGTTATGGCCACGGGCTTCCCTTTTTTGTGAATGACAAATTGGTTTCTGGAATATGAATCCACTCTTGTGGCAGATCATTTATGTACTGGTAGTGTGCGCCTAATAAAATTAATTCACCATAAAAACAATAATAATAATAATTACGTTAAATGGTTTCTGCACCGATGCAAACTATCCAGATAGAAAATTGAATTGCTTTAGTGGCCAGCAGATTTCCAAGCTGTACGGGTATATAGCGATAAGTACATAAATACATGCGTATGTATATATTTTACATCCGAGTTCGGTTAGGGTAGGTCGAATGCGTGTGCTTTGTTTCACACATGATTAGGCCGATACAAGAGGATTTAGCGATTTGGCTGAAACTTTATTCCTCTATTGAAAGCCAAAACTGGTTGAAAGGGACTCGTGTATCCAAAAAGATTGTGCAGAAAGGAATTATTGGCACTCCAACCAAAAATTAGAAGAATAAGGGGAACGATAGGTAAGAGAGCATTTTAAGGTGGAAGTCGTCAATGAACTAGCACTCTGGTATACTATAGCACCTTAGCCTGCATCGGAACAACGATGAGGACAACTCCAACCGCTGGACTTGAGGCTATTCTCAACCTGCTTCCACTGGATATCGTCATTAAAACATCTGCAGCCATAAGCGCTATAAGAATCAGTCACTCAGAAACAAGGAAGTTAAATGCAATGGGACATACGACTATCCTTCGGAAGTATATTGCTCACGTACCTATTACGGATTACATGACGCCATACTTAGACTTTAATAGACATTTCTCATGCGCCTATCCTCGCAGGGAGGAGTGGTTAAGAGGTCAGTTACCAAATGCGCAATCCATTGGCATATATACAGATGGCTCTAGGATGGACACTGGCGTAGGGTCGGGTATTTCCTCCGAATCGCTAGGAATATCGAAATCAATACCCCTCCCAGACCACAGCAGCGTCTTCCAACCGGAGGTCTTGGCAGTGACTACAGCCGCCCGTGATTCGGCAGTAAGGGCAATACCACAAGAGGGTATCACCTTCTTTATCGACAGATAGCTATAAAAGCAATAACTGCTACGGAAATTAAATCGAAGCTTGTGAAGTGCTGTCGAGAAGAGCTTAAGGTTCTTGGAACACATCACAAGGTATCGCTCTGCTGGGTCCCTGGACATGAGGGTATACCAGGTAACGAGAAAGCTGACAAATTAGCAAGAGAGGGTTCTGTAGTCATTTCAAGACAAGCAGAACCACTCGTGAACATCCCGCCTTGCGCACTCAAGCTTGAAGCAGAGAAAATAGCCATAAAAGAGGCGAATACCAGATGGAGCTCCTTGGGTACCTGTGTAATCACGAGAAAACTATGGCCGTCCTTCGGTAAACGCAGAACCGAAAGACTTATACGGGAAGACTGGAAATCCCTTTCCATCCTCGTTGGGGTTATCACGGGCACAACTCTCTACGGTACCATTTGAAAACAATATCTGACGGGAGAAGAACTCTGCAGAGGCTGCAGAGACGAGGGAGGATACAACCGACTTCCTCTGCCACTGCCCTGGTCTCCAACACAGCAGGAATAAATTCCTAGGGAGTTACTTTTTCCAAGACCTAGATGAACTCGCCAGCACGCCATCAGACAGGATAATGAAATTCATCAAGTCCTCAGGATGGTTTGTATGCAAGGATCTGATGACCGATCCTGAAAGCATCCTTAAGCGATGAGAAGAAGATTTTAATGAATTGCAGCTCAATGAATGGGCAGCCACATGCTACCGCGACCAAGAATGAAAGCGGTACTGAAGGCCATAAGTCGGCTTAAATGAAATTAAGCCTGTAGGACTGACGAAATACCTGCTGAGCTACAACTTTACACCAGCCGATTCAAAACGTCAATATGCTCGCACGGGAATATGCAGAACTCCCAGAAGACTGGCGCAAAGGTATCATGTGTCCCATTCACAAGAAAGGAGATGTAACTACGCGCAGTAGCTATGGGGGGTAACGTTGTTGAGCATCGCCTGTAAGATATTTTCCTCGATCTTACAAGAGAGAATACCCCTAAGGCTAAGGCTGTCATGGGCCGCTAACTGGTCGGCTTCATACCAGGAAAATCAACAACAAATCAGATTTTTACGCTTACCCGAGTGGTGAAAAAATGCCTGGAATTTAATATCCCGAATAAACTGAATAAACTGACACGACTGTATAGATTGACAATGACAACCGTAGAAAGCCAAGTAACAATTTCCAGACTGCTATAAAAACCAATCAACATCTTCAATGGGCTCCGGCAAGGTGACGCTCTGACCTGATTCGTGATTCTGTAGTAGTAGGAGGTACTATTCTCACCAAATCCATCCAAACATTAGCTTACGCAGATGATATTGACATATTTGGCAGATTGACGAGCGCCAGAAACTCCGGGCGGCTTTGGTCAAAGAGTTAGCTTAGAGGAGCACGAACTTGATGTTGTGCAATCCTTCAACTACGTAGGGCAAAGAGTAGCAGCTGATTATAACACAGCAGAAGAAATTCGCACACGGCTGCTCAAATTCAAAAAAGCCTACAATAGTCTGTCAAGGCTCTCCAAGTTCATGAATTTAACCAAAACCTCCACACAACTACTGTATAAGGCAATTATCTCACATATGGATCCGAGACTCCGATCCCTAAGCCTCCGATCCATAAGCCGCGTTTGAGAAAAAACTCGTGAGTGAAATTGTTGGCCAAGTTTGTAAGGAAGGACGATTCCGAAGGCTCTTCAACCATGAGATTTTCGAATATTACCGAAAGAGAGATGTTACTGCCGAAATTAGGCTTGTTTGGCTCTAGGGGCTTGGGAGCGATGGAAGGGTAAGGGTATGCTAAGACACATCAGTATCCTTCACGGGCTGTACCGCCAATGATGATGATGACTATATAAAGAGAGCTTTTTCAAGCCTAGAAACCTTAAATCCATTGCTTTAAGGCTACAGAGCTCTCAAGTGTCGTGAATCTCGCAGTCTTTTAGCTGAACTTGTGCCAGGCTGACAGTTAACAGTGTCGCTAGAGTTGGATATTTTTGCAAACCACCAGTCATGTATACATACATATGTACATATGTTATTCGCTGAGATTTGTGGTTGAGATTTTTCTAGCATTTACTCAGAATATGCTGTGCAATGTTGGCCGGCATACGGTTATGCCAAAGTCAAGTACTGTGTTCTGCAACACATTTATCGGCAAGTACCAAAGCGGCTTCCGGCTCGGTAGATCAAACCTACACCTTAACACAAATTCTGGAAATGACTAACGAATTTTAAAACAAAGCACAGTATCTGTTCATCGCTTGGAGCTCTTCATGGCGATGTTCGAATTCGTTCGTTCAAAAAAAAAAAAACTAGAAAACGGACGTTCTGTAGCGCAGTTCGGAAGCCCCAATTCGGGACTTTTCCCAGATATGCACCGGATCACGGCAAGGAGATGCGCTGTCATGCGATTTTTTTTTAAGTTAGTGCTGGAGCGGAGGATGTTCCCAGTGGGTTACTGTAGAGGCGTCTACGTCAATTGATACGTCAAAATGTTGATTTGAAGGTCAACGAAAACAAAACCCAATATTTGCTGTCGAGAAACCAATCAACATGGATGTACACAGCTTTAAGCAGCCACAACCCTGGTGTAGGTGTAGTTAAGGAGTCTACTTACCTTGGAGTAAATGCTAACTTTACCAACGACACCTTTGTAGAGATCTGGCGAAGAATTGCTCTAGCAAACCGCTCCTACTTCTGTTGCCAAAAGAACCGGGCTTAAAACTCCTAACACCAAGGATGAAAGCTTTAATCTTTTATTCCGCTATATCGCGTCGAAGCATAGCAATAAAACGGATCAGATCTTCGGCTCCTTTTAGGAAACCGATACTTCGTCGAACTTCCGGTTCCACATGCGAGAAGGATGAATAGAGGAGAAGACTTAATCATAAAGTCGATCTAGTCCGGAAGGTTAAAACATGTCGACAATACTAGCACATCAAGTGAAATGTCAACAACGCTCCATCGGATAGAGTCCTCGAATGTCACCACGATGGCACTGTTCTGATGTAAGTGTGTAACATAAATAGTCCAACAAGGACCGTTCAACTTACCGACATCGTTAACCATTATTAAACTGGATAAGGTCAGATCAGTCCGAGATCAATATTGATACTGTAAGGACCGGCCACTTTATTTTTATATTCATCTATAAAATTCCAAGTCTATTCCTTCGACACCATCTTCCCGATGCATTGAGGTAGAAAAACTGTTTGACTAATCACAATTAAAGCAATAAAATTGCCTCAATTATTATGGCCAATAAAAAAAAAAAAAAAAAAGCGCACATCCGCTTCCCATTACCAAAGTTCTGATGACACTGAGATTTTTTTTCTTGTCCTTTCTCGTTTTCTAATCCAGAACAGAATCGTCTGTAAGGTTATTCCTTAACGTGTCCCTTTCGACATCCTTAAACTCACATTGAGAAGCTATTAAACTCAAAATGACATCATAAAAAAGTTTTCTTTTTTTTTTCACTTCGTATTTTCTTTTGGTCCTTCGTTCTTTAGTTATTTCTCTTTTGTGCGCTATTTCTTTTGTCACTTTAGGTAGTCGGGAAGAAAAAGTTAACTTTAGGGAAAACTGCTGCCGTAGCCATGAACTTGTATGTGTGTGTCGCAAGTTTCTGACCAATTGCATTTATATTGAGGATAATACACCCGCCACCCCCAGCAGGATATACTTAGTATATAGTGCAAGACAGAATATGTTTTTTGTCTGTTTCGTGGAAGGACTTCTATCGATGGGAGTGTATTTTATGCGAAATCAATGGAAAGGATTTAGTTTGATTGGGGTGATTAAGTTTGAACTTATAAGGACTCTATTATTTTAGGTACCAATTCTTGGACTGACACTACATGTTTTGAAGATATTCAAGCAAGGTCTTATGAAGTGCTTGGATCCTGCTTCTCTCGAGTCAGGTTTCTTGCCTGGGTGCTCGCTAATATATTTTGAAGCTGCCTTGGCCAATGAATCCTGGTTTGCTAAAAATGAGATGCAAACCTCTGCAGACGTAGCACTACTAGTAAGTTCAACTTCAACGCCTCCTGGGAGTTTCTTCGGAAATTGCGAAGTTTGGAGAGGTCGAATGGCGAGTCTCTTGCGCCATTATAAACAGGACAAGTAGGTTGGTCTGTGACCTAGTGAGCCGCACCGTAAAACATTCATTGCTCCGAAACGACAACACGCGCCTCGGATAGAGACGGATACTTGACGACCACTGGCTATAGAGCGCGGACAACGATTGTATTTTGGAACGTTAAGACCGTTCTTGACAAAGGAAAGAGGGTCCCAAAAATTCTAAATTCCTCCAATTAAAGCTAGTTTCATGTGGTACAACCTGGACATCATAGGAGTAAGTGAAATTAAATGCTAGGACACGTCGTTCAACCCTCCGAAACTGGCAATAGCTTCCTGGCATACTCTGGGAAACCAACGAACAGCACTCGCGAATATGGAGTAGGGGCCTTACTTACCCTTTAAGCTACAGGCAGCCTTATATCCTTATATCCTCTTCATCTTATGGTGACAGGATACTGACGGTGAGGTTCAAGGTTAAGGTCAGGAACATAACGGATGTGGATGACAAGGACGATGTCTACAGCAAACTAGGCGCAGACACAAACTCAACGCTTAACGGAGATATTGCATCGTAATGGGAGATCTTGACGCTAAGGTAGGCAATGACAAAACCACACTCAGACATGTAATGATGAAATTCATCCAAGACGTCCTTAACAAACGTGAAGCTGGCATAAGAATATAGAGGGACTATCATCTAATGATAGGTCTTCGCGCTGCATCTGTCAATAGCAACCGATCCAACATTCTAAAGATGCCGACGTCCAACACAAATGCAGAAACAATCAACAGCTTCGGCCTGAAGAAAAACAGGGCTCTCTGCAGCCTTTATAAGAAAAGCATGGGAAACTGAGACCTTCCTTCCCCAAAGATTGGAAGAGGCGAATGATTGCTAAGCTGCCCTAGAAGGGGAACCTGATGGGATGGGACTGGACTGAGAGGTTCATGCATTCTTCCGCCTGTGGCAAAACTAGTAGCTAAAATAATTCTGGACCGAGTGAGAGAACATATCGGCTTAACGCTAGAGGAAGGTTCAGGCAGGCTTTCGAGCTGGATCCTCCTGCATCGACTTAGTAAGACCTTGCGGATCATCATTGAAAAATGCGTAGAGTACAGATCTCCGCTACATTTGCTGTTCATAGATTTCGAGAAGGCCTTCGCCGCGACGGTTTGAATCGAGATGCTATATGGCGAGCCTTGTGCAGGAGAGGTATGCCAAACAAATTCGTTGCTATTATAAAGGCTACCAATTACATTTTCCGCCAATGTCATATCTTACAGTGGAGTACGACAAGAATGCATCCTTCGCCACTTTATTCCTTGTAGTAATCAGTCATGCGATCCAGGCAGCTCTGTCAGGAGCAAACATGGGACTGAGATGGACTATGACATCTTAACTACCCTGATGATGGTTGTCTGCTCTCACACAGGATAATAGACCTTTGTCAGATGGCCCATAATCTGGAGTCAGAGGCTTAAATTAAATACGCAAAAACCGAGGGCACTGAACTCTCAACAAAACACCAGCGCCACTCTGTCCGAACCGTATATCGTACACGCGATAATGGACTAGGAGTCAGTAGACGTCAAATTACGGATTGGTCAAACCTTACGGCGCGAAGACAGTTCAATTGCGAAGGTCGCCAAGCGATGGAATCTACTCACCAAATCAGGCAAACGAGTGGACAGATATGGAGAAGGATTGTCGAGGAGGTATCTAGATCATTGGGGATGCCTTGATGGGAGCTCAAGCGCGTTGCAAAACTTGAAACACTTTGGCCGCCTGTGTTGTTGACGCCGTATGCCCCACGAGGGGTCAGAGGATCTAAGTAAGTAAGTAAGGACAAGGATATTCGTAGATGTTTCTGTAAAGATGTCTAGCGGAAGCAGGTTGAGAATAGCCTCAAGGCCTGCAGTTGGAGCTGTTCTCATTGCACTTGTGGCACCAATGCACGCTAGTCTTTGAACTTTGGTTAGTGCCATTAGATAGGTGGACTTTCTTAGCGCTGGCCACCTTACGAGACTGCCATAAGTCAGTACGGGTCTAATAATGGCTGGGTACATCCAGAGTATTATTCTTCAAAGATACAATCTTTCCAGGTGAAGTGTACCTCCGAAATACCAGCTTTATCCGAGATATATATGTATGTATAGTTGACGTTAGTTTTGTGCATTTTTGCTTATTCGGCATCACTTTACCCATGTCCTTCGGGGATAGGAATTCACCTGTCGTCACTATAACAACATAATCGGCTTTTGCTCAACGTTGAGGTCCAAACTAAGGGTGATAGCACTCCTCCCCACGAGGCTCCTTGGAAGACCATGTTGGAATACCATGCCATGTGTTTGGTATCCTCCTCGAATGGAGCATGTATTTGACCCTGTCCAAGAGGGAGGGAACTATGCTCAGTTTGTCTAAGTGCAGCACTTTTAAGTACCTAGACATACCCTTAGGTATACGAGCATGGCATCGATTTGCGACTTATCGCTAGCCACAAGGCGATATTATTTTATATTTGCGCCGGGTCCTGGTTCCTAGTATGGGAAAGGGATGCCAATAGATCATGTTACTTTCTTTCCGTCTACAATTTACTAGACCTGAACATTGCAATACCTTGTCGTGGAGCCTCGTCCAAGGGTGAGTGTAAGTGAAAATGCTACCAAGTAAGTGAATTTCGATGAGATCTTCTGTAGTTTGGGTTATGAGTCTGTCCATGAGTAACCATAATCCGCTTCGGCAATCTTGAAGGGGTTTGAAACTTTTCCAAGAAGGCACCCTCACTAGAAAGCCGAGGATATATGTACATAGGTAGGTTACTATCGCCGTATTTAATCTCGGCTTTGTCGAGATTACATGCGACGAGTTTATCATGAACCATGTAGAGCATCCCACCTTCTCTATCCTTCCTTCCAGTTAGGCTTGGGTAGATATCTTGCCCTCATAGATTTGCATGCATGCAAGGATTTGCATTTTTTTTTAATTGGAAAACGCAGTCTCTATTTTCTCTACCTATGAGCGAGAATGCACATAAAAAAAAACCTTCGGTCAATTCCTTAATTTGTATGGATATTCTCAGAGTAGACATTGCACCGTATATCATGCTGTAACGTAAACAGATAGATATCACTAAGCCCTGTTGCTAAGCCACAAGCGTTTCAGTATTTAAAGCAAAAAGGACGAACGACTTATTCGTCATTAAGCCTTGGTGGTAGTGCTATGTGCTTGCTTTCTTTGTTATGTAATCACGTATCCACCATATTTTGGACTTTTAATCTAACTTAAGACACGAATCCACTTGAGTGTGATAGTCAGAGTTTGCCGGTCGGTAGTAACATTATCAAGTTTATTGACGGATGTTGTGGATTCATTCCGGTCATAGCACAGATAACAAAGCAAAAGCAAAGCCTCTATCAGCTGTCCAAATTTACTTGAAAAAGCTCGGAATACTAAGAGTACATGTCGTCTAAAGTATTTTCCACCAAAAATTCATCACACATTTCGAGACGACAACTATCGATCTACTAGCTTATGTACCAATGGCAAACCCAAATCACCTTTCCATCAAATAGCTTAACGAACAACCTACTGTATGGACGATACATATCCCCAACTAACCTGAATGTTTTCCGCTTGGCATACTCCCGGATATGTGAAGAACTTGTCCAAGCGAGAGATAATTAATTAGTCTTTGACACACCATTGGATGCTGACACAATTTCAAGGCATTCCAGAGTTTATTGTTCAGCAATTAGCCTGACTTGAGCCCCACCCACCACGTACATAAGTCACCAAACATGCTGCCTCCGGACGCGTTTCCAATGATGAATCTCAGGTCACCCAACTACGACATCGATTAGGACAGGCATTTAAATTAATAACAGAGCACCTCGCTGAGCGATAACAAGACAACCACAAGTAGCAGCAAGGCCTTGCTAAATTAATCGCTGTTATCGAATCCGTTGGATCTGTTTGTTATTAATAGGAAGCCGGCTTCCAAGTGATGGCAATAAGTCAACGCTGCCCCTTTTGTTGGTTAACCAACGCAGCGCGTTCCAAAAAAAAACTTCAAATTTTCACATGAATAAGTTCATTAGATACAGTGCAGCCAGTCAGCCAGTCAGCCGACAACAAACAGACAGACAACATACCGATAGACATTCTTGGTCCGTTGTCTGTCCGAAAGCTCAACACAGCTACCAACGGATAGCTACAAGACCCAGAGGTTCGGTTGCTAAGAAAAAGTTTAATTGAACTACATGCTGATTGATGGGGATTGTGTAAATGGCACTACACGCAGAGGTTCTGCTATGTGGTTGATTCTGCTGGCTGAACGGCCACACTTGAGTGACCACCACATTCCCTCTCCGATTCATGGCGAATTAATTATGGATCTACTGATCGCATCAGTTGATAGCACCGGACATTAGGAAACTCACTTTATTAGGCAATTAGTATCTGGTTGCCTTGCTACCGCTGCTACTGTTTTATTTCTTTATATGTATCTATGCTCTTCAGATTGCACAAATTACCATCTCTGTCCAGATGGTTTGGAAGATGTTATCCATCTTTTACAGCTTCGGAGGCGTAAAATGCAAACGGAAATTGTCTTGCAACACAAGATAGATTATGTTGTGTCGAGAGTTGCACCATCGTCGGAAGCGGTTAGATAAGAGACGTGGAGACGTTCTGTGAAAAAAAAAAAATAAAAAATTGGGACAGACGGGCTCTTGAATGGCTGGCTGTTCGATTCGAATGAAATGTGGCCTAGCTTTAGGACGCGAAAAAAGAGAGCCGGGAAGTTGTTAGACTTCACTGTGCAACAGAACTCCTGGTCTACTCGGAAGTGAAAGCTGGTTAGTAAATTACCAATTAGTCGATGGTCATTTAGAATTAAAGAGTTTAACAGAAGATTTAATCTTCCGGCGATCAGCTGGACTTAATTTTCTGTGAATCAATGCTTCGCGCTGACCAGATAGTTTGAGAGCAATTTCATCTGTTTAACCCATTTCCGCAGTCTATTGCCGGTGGCTTGTGGCTCTCTTGTGTGAATAACTCGTTGGAGGGTTTCCTTAATTGCTACAATTGCTTGTGGATCGCCATACAACCGCGTCTCTGAATCGGCTTAATTACGATATAATGAGTGTGTCCTGGGCCTTAACCAATAAGCTCTCCAATAGGCCCGGTCTCTAGCTAATTACCCCCAGTTGGGCGCTCCAAGTTCCTTGGGATCCCTTTCTTCTTATGTGTGCCACATAAGGCGTGGCTTTCTTTTACCGAGTTGTCTCTCCAGGTTAGGTTCAAAGACTGCTAACCGGAGCATTGGTGTCCATACGCTCTACACATCTCAGCCATCTTAAACGTTCAATGCGAATTTTTTGACTAGGTCGATGTCGGTTTACAGCTCGTAAGTATATCTCGTCATCTTGTCCTTCAAAGCTGGCCAACGCAAGCGAGACCAGGTATCTTATGAAAACTGTTTCTCTCGAAACTACCGGGGATACCTTAAACTGCTTTCTAAGTACAGAATCCATGCTTCAGTACAATAAAGTAGGACAGGAACAGGGCCTTACTAGTCAATTGCCTTTTCTGCTGATCCAAGGTAGACAAAGTCCACTACTTGAAGTTAAGGCTGTCTACAGTGAGGCTCTGTATATTTCGTCTGCACTAATAGGGGCCGATCAGGTTGTTGTCAGGTCTCCTGTCTTGTGGATTGGGCATACGATGCTGAGATTGTATACATCAGGCATACACATATCTTAACAGATAAGATACTGGCAGCTGAGCCAGCAGCTTTGTTTGCTTTACATATCTGTCAACACTTCAAACGCGACGGAGTTACCAGTGTCAAAATAGCATCCACATAAAAAAAGACAACAAAAATGGCCCGTCTTAAGCAAAGGTGAATATTTCTGATTTATCCGAGGATTATTGTAGGAAAAGAGGGCGGGGATTTCACTGTAAAGTAAACGATTACAGCATGAAATCGACACTTAAAGCGGAACATTCATAGTTAGGCGGTCAAACTAACGGCTTTGAAATGTTTAGTTCCCCTCAACGTTCACTTTTACAATCCAAAGGACATTTGGTGGCTGCAGAACACATCTAACGATTTGCATTGAATTTATCCTCAACTACCTGACTATGTTTTGCGAAGCATGTCATCAACCATCATTAACGTGAATACAACCCTTTCACACCCCATTTTGCATCGCGAATACCGCTGGTAAATGTCCCTCTTTTCACAAGATGATCGCTTGGACCTTGATGTATCGACAGATCTCTCACTCCTCCGATGTGATACCTGGACCTTCGCGTGGTACGAAGTTTGTTTTGCATGCCATTCCTGTATCGGCTTTTAGGCACATATTTTGTGCGTAAAACACTTTTTAAACATGTATAACACCGTGATTATCGGGCCTCGTAACTCAGTGGTTAGCTCAGTGTGCTACTGAACGAGAGGACTCAGCTTCGAATTGCAGAAAACTGTTTTTTCACGGTTGCAACACTTGCCAATGCCTGACAAACGTCCGCGAGTAATAACTGCCAATAGCTTCTCAATTCACAATTCGGGTATGGCTTTAACCTGTAGGTCCTTTCCATTTATTGGAAAAAACATAACACACACGAATGGTCGCAAGAAGCTGGGCCCTGGACAACATATGGTCTGTTGCGTCAAATGTATGTTTGTTTGTATCATGATAAGGGTATCCTGCTTTTGACTTTTGTTATTGCGTTTGTTACGACCTTGTTTTACTTCTCCTTAGAGCGCACATTTTTTTGTTTCAAGTTTCAAAGAGAAATTGCTTGTGTTTAAGTGAATAGCATGAGCTTCTGAACATGAAGCTATGTAATAATCATGCCTCACAAATGTACGCAATTTTCTCAGTTCGGTATAAAAACGCGTAGTGAATTTTCCAAAGAACACTTCCTCTGCTTTAATTATTCACGTAGTGGACATTCTACGAACAAGTGCCAGTCTAATCATTTCCGTTGCAGAACTTGCAATTTGTGACATCATCGCTCGTTCTTCCCAAATCGTCGTCGTCCCTTCAAATGTTATTATTCCTGAATCTATACCCATTCTACTTATTAGCTCGCCATCTACACATCCTCTGCCAAGACCACAACCATCTCTCTCGCTTTGCTCGTCTGTACTAGTGAAAAGCATTCTGGTTTCGCTTGTTATTGCCTACAGCTATTGCTGTAGGAAATCCACTACTACATGGTTATTGCTAGACTCGGGATCTCAAGTGTGTTTTAGTACTGAAAATACAGTTCAGCGCTTCGGTCTTATTCAGAGGCCCGCTCGTGTTCTTGTATTGTGAGTTGGGTCAACATCCTAGGGAGTAACAAATGGAGAGCTGAAACTTTTTTACGTTGTATTCAAGAGTCCCTAGATGTTAACTGTTCCGTTATCTCTACGCTAACATCGTTAATCCATGCATCTGTTCATATGATCTCCAACCAAAAGGTGTTCTCTTCGTTCAGATCAGCAGATCCAGATTTTATTGTACTCGGTCATATTGACATCCTCATTGGTGTTGACAAAGCGTTGAGCATATTCCATGGCTCTGAGCAAGGAGTACCTGATCTCACACCCACGAGACCTGATCTCACATACTTGACGGCCGGTATGTAGCTCAATTGGCCTTCATAACTTATGAGGAAAGCTTCCTTAGCAAGCCTCAAATCACTTGAAACTATCTACACACATGAACGAGTTTCAAAGCTTAAGGCAAATAGAGAAAATTTTTCGCGGGATACTACATAGCGCCGAATAAACACACCGATTTCCAACGAATTTTGTAGAGAAAATCGAGCGACCCACCGTTGAAACATTATCTCCTTTTACCCGTGACCTATAGAGTAACATGCGCCCCCATTTTTAGCTGTTCAGACCTTATACAAATTAGTCCTTGATCTACAGCAAACCTACCCCTGTGCTTTGGAAGTACTATTCCACCATTTTTTTGTCGATGATGTCAAGACGGGTGCGGACTCCATTCAAAAGTCAGTTCTCTTCTGTTAGAACTCATAAATTGGTCTGTTTTAACCTACGGAAGTGGGCAAACAAATGGTTGCTATTACTACTCCCCTTGCCAGTAAAACAACGTGACCTTTCTCCAATAGAATCTAAAGAATTCTCAAGTTACATGCCAAGTAATGGTGTGCATCGAATGATTATTTTTTCTTCAAGGTGAATCTATAGACAACTCAATTGTCTTAACGGAACGTCGTATACAATCTGAGTATTCAATAATTTTCGACCCAATTGGATTTTTGGTGCTAGTGGTTGTGGATACTTTCCCAACACTTATAGAGAGAAAGGCTAAAAAAGGATGATGAAATTCCTAAGGATCTCGCCGATTGATTCGTAGCGAACTTCTTCTACGCCCAGATCTCAATGACATAGACTTTAGCCTGGAACACAATGGGACATATTCCCATATCAATCGAAATTTTGGTTTTGGATCCAAAGATGCCAGCTCTGACTCCAGATTCCATCTTCCGTCCTTCAGTAAACCAGGCCCGACATCTAGGGTCCGGTACCGGAACACTATTAAACCAGTTTACACGCTCCCATTATTCTACCTCAAATAACCTTCCGTGACAGTATTTCCTGACCAGAATGTCGGGTGTAGTGCAAGACATGTATAGCATACACAATGATCAGTCATCACTGTGACAACTCAACTGATTTATAATTAAAATTAGATCATTTCGATACGCCTTCAAAACCAATTACCGCTACACTTCTTCATGGCCATTGCTTTGAATTAAGAAAAAAAAAAAAAAAAACACGAGTGCCATCTAATGAATTCTCAAATTTGACTTTTCGATACAATTAATCATTCGACTGGAAATAGTGAATAGCAGGCCGAAATTCCAAGCTCCTGCAACAGTGAGGTCAAGAGCAACTTCATGTCTTACTTTCTTGTGTTGAAGATACTCGTATCTCTCTGCGATAAGATGTTGGTTGTACCGTTTTCACACACACATTTGCCTTATGAACGACTCTGAAGAGAAACCGACATTATCTAAGGTTTTTCCTGCACAGTCATTTTCATAAATTAAATCCTAGAACAATGGTAACGGGACAATGATGTGTACGAGTAGGTACCGACGAGATCTTATGACTTTCGTTTTGCATTCAACTCGAAGATTAGTTGTTATAGCACACGGCCCGAGGAGCAAGAAGGAACTCTATTGTGTGCTGTATTTTCGAATTCTATTGCTGGATTTTGTATACCATTGATAGAGTGGCATTTGCGGTACACAGCTACTTGATGTTGCTTTCAATTATCTAAATTGGAAAATGCTAATACCTTCGTATTAGGCTAAGGAAGCTGCTTTGTTTGGGTTGCTTTCTCTGTCCAAAAAGTGATTGCGATTGTGTTTCGAGATGCAGGAGGCGGGTACTCCTGTGGCTCGGTAAGAATTATTCATGTGAAAACAATAAATGTAGATGGCGTTGTGTGTTAAGGATTTGTGCAAGAAAAGAATAAATTTATACTGATTCGATGTCTTTAGGTGAACCTGTCCTTCGACATTGGGCAGGATGTTGATAAGGAGTGGTGTCCATTGTCGAGCATACCTTACGGTTGTGGTTATACTTTCGATTCTTTTCTTATGCGATTGAATGTTCTTTATGGTGAACGAGCTTTATCAGACGCTTTTATTCCTTCCGACTCCTGCACAGTTGCATGCAATTGTTTACTTTGAATTGGGATCTTATACTTGGAACGGTAAAAGTGACTTTAGGTATGATACAGAGGTATACTTGTGGCTGATGGTGCCCAGATTACTCGCTGCTTTGATCAGCAACAAATCGACAAGCAAACATGCCGATAGGTACATTGTACTGAGTGACCAAGAGGCGCTTATCATACATTTGCATCAACTTTTCGATCATCTACATATCACCTCTACCTTCTGGGGAATACGTTCTAGGTGCCCTGTATGACAGTAGAATAAGAACCTGTAGCAGCTACCCAGGACGACCTTCTTAATTCTTTGCCCGTGAAATTGTGTACTGTGCTTTTTGAAACACTGCTTGGAGGCAGTTGTAACATGACTTGTATTATAGCGCTCGGTCCCACGGATTCGGGGAGGATGGAAGGACTTTACTCGTCACGAAACGTTGTCCTCTCCAATGTACCTCAGGAAGAAGCTGTTTGGTTACAAGACATAAACAAATCAAGCGAGCTCCATAGATCTTAACAATTTATCAGCTTAACATCGATAGAAACGTTTATTGGCCAGGACTTTCAAATAATCGGGTATCAAAGCATTCAAATCTGAGTTCGCGTCAAATAGGTAGTTGAAGGTGTTCGAAGCTTATACAGGTTTTCCTAACCTTTCGAGCTGTTCTCCTGATTGGCGCACAGTCAGCAATATGTTCAGGTTCATCAACCCGGCGAGAGTTGCCATTGAGCATATCTCTCAGAACTTAAGTTCTTTTTAAACATCTTTACGGGGGTTCAGTACAATCACACTACTTTTCATCAGAGCCTACATTGTAGCTACCGGAATGGTGAGGCGGCCATTCGAACTCTTGAATCTTTCCTCTTTACACTCTCTAGTTTGGCAACAAGCTCGGGTTTCTGTTCATTCATTGTCGCGAGCTCGGTAAGCTTGGTTCTCTGAGAAAGAACGTTCTGATGATGTGCAGTCGTACAAATGAATTCTCCATTTCAAGCATCGTGTCAAGTCATACTTACCTCTGATTTAGCAGCCAATAAATAGAAGCGATCCTGACTTATGGAATGAGCTAGAAAACTGTACCTTGATCCCTCTATCACTCAGCTCAATCGAGGTTTTGATAACCCTATCTGGCATACTTAAAACCAGATCAAGGAATCTATTACCAGCTTCACATGATTTAGAAGCTACTTTCCTCGGATTGCATCGCGTCGTGACCGGGAAAAAAATGGGACTCACTACCTGAAGTCGTCTTAACAGATCGCTTCCGTTCACTTGAAGAAAGTCTAACAAATCTTCGGGTCTGAAGAAACAATTTCTCAAAAGTAGCTCCAGTGCCACTCGCCTGAAAGTGCACACGCTGGGTCTTCAGAAACCCTATACAAAGATGGTCTCAATTTTGCAACTGATGTCTTATGTCATTGGTTCGACACGGAACAGAAGATGGTGGGCCTGCCCCGGAGCAGCTATTCAGTCGAGAATACCTCTGCTTTGCCTGCAGATGTCCAAGAGGACCTTCAAACATCAACCAGACGTTGATAGACGGTCTACGCAGAGACTGCCTTGTGCTGTTAGACTTGAAGGTGAACCCGTACAAAGTGCAATCAGACAGTCCGTCCATTGCGAGTAAATTACAGCCAAGCGCACCTAAACCTCGACCGCGACGAGGATTATTTTCCATTCCACGAGAGGCGCATTTCCACCTATGAGGATACGTGGATAAACAAAATTTTCGCTTTTGGGACACTATTTATAAATTCGCGTGTAATGCCCGAGGAGCCATTGAATCCTTTCAAAGTCATTGCTTGGTACATAATTTAAGAAGGAAAGTGGCTTGGCAACACTGTTACTGTGCGCTACAGACCAACGACTACAAATTGACGAATTGAGTTTGGAGAATATGAAGTTCCAGCAGCAGCAGTGGACATACTCTCTCGTTTTGAGTGTTCGATTTGACCATTCCAGAGTTCTTTCCTTAGGGGTTTAATTGACGTGACGGACATCAAGTCGCAGACCTTGGCGGCGCCAAAGTAGAACATCCGACAGGACGTCGAGAATTTATCGTCAGCACTCAACAAACAGGACCAATTCTTTGCAAACAAAGTTACTGCAAGTCGAGTGAGGACTTTTGCGCCACCTTGCACGAATCCACTCCTTAAGTGCAATAACAATGCTCCTCCGTTCTATGAAGAAGGAACTTGCGTTCCATTTGAAAACATTTTAAAACCATTTCGGGCACTGATTATAGACCATAATCCTTCTAACCTTATCTCTCCACTAAAGAAAATCTAATAAAAACTTCGACAGTTGAAAAATGAAAAAGCCATAGAGAAAGGAAAATCCTTGCAAAGAAAATATCTTTCATTAACCACGATTCGAGTTTTAACTACGCTGACTTCCAAATGTTCATTAAGTCAAGGAGAACTTTTGGATTTGTTCAGTGTGATTTGAAAGTTGGACGCATCGTCCCGCGCCGGCTTGAGATGACTACTACTCTACGACCACCACCACAAAATGCCGTTAGAATTTACAATTAGAAAATTTTCGAAGAAAATTTACAGAAAATTAGTTTTGTGACAAGTTTTCGTTGAACTGCATCAGTGCAGTGGCAGTCTCCATCGACAGCCAGCCGTGCATCCATGCACTCACAAGCTCTTCATTTCGCATTCGCTTGTGGTCGTAATAATTTAAGTAACGTCCTCGTCAGTCTAATGACACACAAGGGGTTAACGGCAACTGCTGGTGTGATAAGATGAAAAGTTATTTAAAAAATTAATAAAATCCCGTGCGCCTTATCCTTACGTCAGAAATGGGCGGCAAGGAATACAATTTTAAGTCCAGCTGTAACTGGCTGCGGTTCATTCATTAGGGTTGGTCATGGATTATTGATGTTCTGTAGTGACCTCTCCAGGAATTGGAGCGCTTTGATTGTTCATTTAAGAAGGAGACACACGACTGTCCAGTCAACGAGGATAAAGTCGATAGTTGAGTTGTTCTTGTTCGGAATTTTCCTTTTTTTTGTGTGTTGTTTGTACGGTCCTCTTACAGGAGGAAAAGTTGGTCCTTGCGTTGGCATTTGCTACATTCTTGGAATCTTAAGTGTGGACAATTTGAGAGTTTTTGCCCTGCTTGCGGTATTGTTGTTGAAAGAAGTTTTCCAGAGGGATGAAGAGGAAGTTTGTGTGACACTTCTTGGATTTCGTTACAGAGAATGATGGTGCATTTGATCAGGACAGAGGAGGGCTGTGGTCATCACGTATACTGCAATTGTAAGATATATTGATGCAGGAAGGAAAACTTTTGCAAGAGGGTCAAGTGGCATGGGTTTTAAAACTGTGTACAATAGGTATCGTGGATAGGTAGCCACACGATATTGGAGAGAACTGCATTGTAAATCAGGTGGAAAAATAGCGATATTATTACGAAACTAGTGTCTTCGATGCGGAACAGTATCCTTGATTGGTCAGGTTGAGTCAAGGGTGGATAACAATTTCTATCTCTCGAATCAGTCTTTAAGTGAACAGGGAAGTAAGTGAATTTGATTGGGTTGGAGCAGGTGAAATTCGTTTATCACACTTGTGTCGAAAGCTGGACTTAAGGAGTGAACAGCAAGGGATGTATGTAGATCTGATCAGCTATATTGTATTGACGGTATGGATTTCCTGTCTGATTTTTTTACAATATAAGGAACATGTGGGCTTAGTGGTTGGTGCGTTGGACTTGTGAGTGGGATGTTCGAAGTTCGAGTCACAGAAAAGCACTTAAAATATTTTTCACGGTCCTACCTATTGTGGTTGTCGGACAACTGCCTAAGAATAATAACTGCCATGAGAAAGCCTTTCACTGTAGGTCCTTTCCATTTGTGTGAGAAAATAGCACGCACAACCTAAATGGTCGAGAGAAACTGGGTCCTGGATCACATTCAATCCTGTCAAATTCATATGACAGACATCGCATACGACATTTTAGCAGAACTTTGGGAGATAAAGAGTTTAATTCGAAGGAGCCAGTACTGATCTCAGTTTTACAAGCCTACTGGGATTACAAAAAAAATACAAATACTTGGCGCAACAGACGTGGTCCAGGGCCTAGCTTCTCGCGAACATTCGTATTGTGCGTGCTATATTTTTTCACACAAATGGAAGGGACCTACAGTTTAGAGCCATATCCGAAAGGCAAATTGAGAAGCTTTCTCATGACAGTTATTACTCTCGGACGTTTGTCAGACATTCGCGAGAGGTGGGACCATGAAAAACTTTTTGGCGTTTCTGGGATTCGAACGTCAAACCTCCCGCTCAGCAATCCAACGCACTAACCACTTAAGCCACGGCGCTTACTGGGATTGGCTTAGAAAAGCTTGGGAACTGCGTTTTTAAGTCATGTTGTTTATGAGCGACAGTTGGTTGGTTGGTAGATGTGGTCCTCGATAGTACACTTAGACCAAAGTACGTCCATTGTGCTACCACAATGAAATTGTTATGAAATTATTAATGTTAGCCATAGAGGCATATATCATTGAGACCATCGAAATAGTAATGAACTAGTTTAGCTTTCTTAATGTTATACAGTGCTGGACACGTGCACAGGAAGTGAGGAATTCATTCTCCTTCCTCCTTGTCTCTGCAACTTCTGCAGAAGTCGGCCCAATCTATGGGCATGCCTGCCTATCGTGCAGTGTCCTGTTGATTAGAGTTGAGAGCGTTCCTCTCTTATGCTTTAGAAGTCCGTCAGATCTTCTTTGGTCTAGTTTTGGCCATAGTTGCCTAGCGATAAGGCACTGGCCAAGTTGGGTCCATCTATGGTTAGCTTTGTTAAGCGCAACAGCGTGGATGAGGTACTTAGCGCCAGACATTAGTGCGTCAATATTGCCCATAATTATGCTATTGGTATCGGAAGAGCCTCGTCTAGCCAATTCGTCAGCCACGCAGTTCCCCGGGATGTCATAGTGACCTGTACAAAGCTGAAATCGTTTTCAATAGGCAAGCAGTCGGTAACCTTGGGAAGAAGAAAATACATCGTAAGTATGCTGGCATGACCAGTTCCCAGCTCTTTCCTTAGGCGAGAATTTCTCAGTCGAAGAAGAGAGCTGGTTGCCATTTGCTTGCCGACAATGTCGATCGGAAGAAGGTGAACTATGGTTTGAAGCGCCGCTGTTGGAGAGGTTCTCACCGCATCCGTGATGCTGAGACATGCCAATCGTTGATCTTTTTTCATCTGTTTCAAATTGGATTTCCTCTGCAAGGCGGTGCACCACCATTGCGTACAGGAGCATCGGCATTACCACCAACGTACATGGTGAAAGTTTGGCTCATCCGAAAATGTTGTCCAATTTGTATGTTTTCCTATGCAATCATCATGATCGATAGCTTTCTACTCGCGGAAAAACTATTCCTGTTCAAGGACCAAAAATCATGCTGTGAATGTACCTTTGTACACGTCTCTAGTGAGATCTATACCTATAGTATAGCAGGCAAATAAATTCGATGGCGAGACAAAATATTCGCAAAACAATTATAAAAAAAAAAATGTTAAGTATTTCTTGCCCAAAGTAAAATGCGTACATCGTAATAAACATCAAGAAAATGTAGCCAGCACTTATTCCCTGACAACAACAGTATTTCTCAACTAGATGTCCTTGTAGTGAGACTTCAATAAAAGAAATACCATCTAGACCTGAGGGTGTACTTAAAAAAAGGAAAAAACTGACGAATTGGCAAAAAAAGGCTCGAACGTTGAAGATGGAGTAAGCAGTGAAGATCATGTAGATTCGAAGTAGGCAGCAAATCTCCCATACATGCTAACAACACACATACATCCTTCATGAACATAAACAGAGCCTTTGTGCTATTAATCTCATGGATTCATGCTCTGCAGGTGGATATTCAGACTAGCAAAAATCTTCACTGGACTTTCCAATGCAGTAACTTTGTTTGCAAAGAATTGGTTCCGTTTGTTGATCCTGTTTATTTAGACGTTTAAACTATTTTGCATTAAGCCGCGAAGAAGATAATATCTGCGGTACCGCCGCCAGGACACGTCAGCACAGCATTTTTCATGAATTTTCTTAAAAATGCTGGAGATAAATTCTGTACTCTCTTTTGGGGCTGTACTCTCCTGCGGCTCGTTCATTTAGACCCGTGACATCAATAAAAACCCTAAAGAAAGATGTCTGGAAGAAAATTAAATCGGGCGGTCTTGCCGGGGGTTAATCCCCATAAAACGGAACTCGTTCTCTTCACGATGAAATATAAAGTTTCCCTCATAGACCCTTCATAGATAAATGGCACTAGTCTCACCTTCACTGATAAAGCAAAATATCTGGGTCTTATTTTGGACAGAACACTAAACTGGAAAGCCAATCTACTGGAATGCGTCAGGAAAGCCAATGTAGCTCTCTACTCCTGTAAAAAGGCTAAGAGCTTAGGTATGAAACCTGAAATCACTCACTGGCTACGTGTCTATTATCAGGCCTATACTACTTTATGGCCTGCTCTTGATAGAACTGTCGACCTCACTCAACTAAGTAGCTAAGGTGCAAAAATCTGCAAGCATCTGCATCAGTGGTGCATTGAGAACTACTCCCTCAGCGGCACTGGACCTTTTGTTCAACATGCCAACAGATTGCTGCCTGTACGGCCATCTGTCTAAAAGCCTCCCCTCAGTGGTCTAGTTATCATACTGGCCACTCCTCGATCCTGGATCTCCTTAACTTCAAGCACGAAAATACAGACTACACTCCGCCGAAAATGTGCTTCGACCGTGACTTCCGTACGAGCATCCCTGAACGGGATGTATGGGACAATTCTCCTCCTATCGATGGTAACTCGGTACACTTTTTCACAGACGGTTCTAAGACCGAAGGCGGGGTGGGATGTGGTGTTTTCTCCGAGAAGCTCAACCTAGAGTTATCGTTCCGCCTCCCTGATCATTGTAGCGTTTTTCAGGCGGAAATCATGGCGATTTAGAAGGCCCTGTCCTGGCTGAAGTGTAATGTACTATCTGTCAGGGATATTACCATTCTCACTGACAACCAAGCGGCCATCAAGTCCCTGGAATCGTGCTCCTTTACCTCAAAGGCCGCTTTCAACTGCCGTCTATCTCTTATGGAGATGACAGAGCAGTTCAACATTTACCTATGCTGGATGCCAGGCCACAGAGACTTTCCAGGTAACTGCAGGGCAGACGAGCTCGCCAGACAGGGTGCTACTCCAAGGATTCTGTGTGATAGGCAATGCCTAGGTATGCACCTAGCTACATGTAAGCATCTACTAAAGCTGAACGCTATTAGGAAGACCACCCTCATATGGGAAATCGGGTCAAAGTGATCTGGCCTTTCCTGGACTATAAACGTTGTGCCGAGTTGGTCAAACTAAAGCGATCACAGATCAGCTGCGTTGTCGGTGTTCTCTCTGGACCATGTCTTATAGGCCAACATGCCAGAAGACTTGGCCTCTTTTCTAATGGTAGCAACGAGGAGGAGAAGGAAACCATACTTCACCTCCTATGTAATTGCCCAGCATTGTCGCATAAAAAAATGCTCCATTTAGGGTCCCCCTTCCTTCAAGACCTTGGCGATCTGACGTCCTTAGGGGTCATGTGCATCCATCGTTTTATCAAAAGCTCCGGTTGGTTTTGTTAGTTCCTGAGTGGCCTAGTGGTTTCGATCCATGGTATCAAAAGGACCTTTACTGGTCTAAGTGTGTCTGCACTCTCGTGCGGACTGCTAACCTAACCTACGTACATTCTCTTTAGATAGGACTGTGAGATGAAGTAAGAGCACGCCTTTTGTTTGTCTTCACCTTCTAATGACCATCTACCTTGCTTAAATAAGCCCAACCACTTGTAGAGCATGGTTTTACTAGGACGAGAAGTTCTTCCTTGTTTTGTAAGGAATTTAATAACAACAAACTTTAACTTATTCTTTCAACTTCAATTGAACTACATACATATGTAGTAGGTAAATCAACATGAAACTTCACACTTACCTGTGAAGTTTCAGGATTACCTGTTCTAACTTCACCCCTTATTTCGTTCATTTCTATTCCTCGAGCTCAGAAAATCGCCTGCAAACCTACCACATGAAAATCAAAAGTTGGCTGACTTAAAAAGAATCTTGGCACATGGCACGATGATGAGAAAGCCGGTGAGGCTATACCTTAAGTGTTATAAGCAGCTAAGCATATTTTTTGGGACAGAGTATGCTTCGTGAGCCAATGATATATTTTTCCACGAAGGCTATCACATTGTTCCTACACAACCGATTGCGACGTAGTGTAATACTTGTACACCTTCTCACCTCTATTGCTGTCTGACGGTCGATGAAGAAGGTGATATCCTTTCGTGATATTTCCCTCCTTGGAATCTCAGCCGTTTGACTGATTTGGATAGGCCCGGTATAGCATTAGAGATACATACGATGTACATATGTATGAATATCTTTAAGCCACCAGGGTTAAACTTGTTAAGCCCAAATGCGGCGCTGTGTAGTCGGTGATTACTATTGTACATTGTGTAGGTAATCCCCAACGGTGGCACAGTCAAATAACCGTCACAGTTTATGAGTTACAAATACAAATACAACAGATTAGATATATGTGGTCCAGCGAGTAGCTTCTCGCGATTAATCGTGTTATATTTGTTCGCCAAATGGAAGGGACCTACTTATCCGAAAGAGGTGGAATCGTGAAACAACCTTTCCGGTGTTTTCTGGGATTCGAACCTCGAACTTCCCGCTCAGGCATCCAAGGCACTTAGCACGCCTTATGAGTTGAATTTGACTTTTCTAGTGAATTGGATATAAGCTACGGCTTGTTACACAACTACCTGTCAGTCTCAACCCTGTCGCGTCTACCGCAGACACTGTTCTTTCTGTGAAACTTTAAACGGACTAAAGTGCCATTCGCAGCTCAGCGACTTGCGAATACGAACGAGCGAATATTCGCAAATTTTGACACAGAAACTTATTTTTAGTCGCAGCAATCTGCGAATTTCTCTTGTCATTCGTTGTATATGTACAAACGAAATGTGAGGTTAAACTCTCATGAATATTTTGGTCGCGCGAATGTGGATTGCGTTCTTTATCTGTGGAATGCGAATAAAATTTGACAGTTCGCAAGAAGTATTCGCCTATTCGCGGAAAAATCAGCAAATTGTTAATTTCTTCGCAGAAACTAATAAAAATTTAACTTTTTTCTATTAATCGGTAGATAAATTAACCTCTCTTCCTTTGGAATAGTAAAGTTGGCAATTGTGCCCCCTTTAAATGTACTACAAATGGTTTGTTCGCACTTCGCGCATTCGCTGGTCGCTGAGCTGTGAAAGGGCCTTAACTCTCCATCAAGGATAATTAGACTCATTTTATGAAATATATCTCCTTTAACTGTTTCCACATCCCTAATCTCAACTTGGCATTGTTTTTCTTTTTCGAAGACGTCCACATGATTGAGAAGGATGAGTTGGTGATGCACTCATCAGGGATAAAAGTCATCCACTTCTGGTTCAAATGTACATATACATATATGTGCGAAAATGTCGCATAAAACACGTACATATGACGTCTTGTCACGTTGAATTAAATATATAAACTAGGGCCTTACGATCTCTCACAAAAAATTCCCACAATCCTTACACAAACTCAGAAATTGAACCGAAACCAAAAAAGTTACTGCAGTGAGTTGCTGCCAATTAATATGTCGCACCCTTATCAGTTGTAAGGGATGCACCCACACGTGTAGCCGTACCATTCTCTTCGCAGTGAATTTAAAGAACTTACAAAACTAATTATTTTCCATGAGCATTAAAGAAGTCATAACCAAACGTCATTCTAACTTCCACTTCCTGTATGGGCTTCGTATTTCCATACCCACCCTATCGCATGACTACAAAACTTTAATTGGATTAACTTAAACAAAACGAAGAACAAACTCTGAACGAAAAGAAAAACGGATATGCCAAGGCACATAGGAACACACAGGATAATGAGATGGGAACAAGGAAAATAACAAATTAAAAAAAAACACACACACACACCAAAGGAACCAACAACCCTTTCAGCGGTGCCTATCAAAATGTGATCCGACTTTTAGGCAAGTTTAACCCGATATTTTTTTCCACCGCGCGCTATAACAATCGGTTTCAATGCAGCAGACACAGACAAACAAAACTTTCAGCTAATTAAAATTTATTCCAGTTTGACTGAGATCCACGAAAAAAAAGGAGCAAAACAAGGATTCCTGTAGGAACAAGAGAAGTATGCTACCCCAACACCCATTGTAGTATCCCACCAGCAGCGGAAGTGAGAAAACAAGAAAAGTACGCGCCCCGCTTAAAGAAAACTCCTTTCATCCATTTGTCGACAGTTTTTTTCCATGGACTCCATATGCCAGGATACGGGAAAAACCATTTTACAATGGACGCGGACAAAATAAAATAAAAAAAGATCTCATAATGAACTCCAACATGCAATAACGGTATAAAAGTTGTGATGAACATTCGTGTTTTTTTTATGCGATTTCTATATCTGATGAGGGGGTGAATTTTTTTTTTTAACGGAAGACCGTCGACACCACCACAAGAAAGAATTAAATGCAACAAATTTAAAGTAGGACATGGTAACAGGAAGTTGGCAGGTGTAATACCATCGGAATTGCATGTCCTCTATTAACAGTTAAATTAAATGGAAAACAGTTGCCTAAATCGGTTGAACAATTATTTTTTTTCAAGTTGTGTTTGCTCCAAAATTCATTTTAATTCGCCATTAAAGGGTAATTCAGCAAAAGTGTAGCAGATAGGACACGAAGGGAAACTAGATTAATCCTTAGGCGAAAACAAAGTTATTAACGGATTAACATCATTAAAATTTGTTTCACGTTGTTGTTCCTCTTCAACTGGAACAACTGGCATCCGTTGGCTGTTCATCTCCGTTTTAATCGATTGTTGTTGGAAGGATTACCAACAATAATTAAGATGCATAATGATCATTGAGGCCAAAAAAAGGGATGCTTATAACTTAAAAGCCTTAAGAAAAACGGAAACATCCTTTTCTACAAGTGGGTACGAGGAATTATCCTTCAGTCGGCTTAAGGATAGTACGATGACCTCAATACTCTTTTCATGGACTTGCTTCTGGGACGAAGGGGAATTTGAATGTCTGCGAAGGAAGTCTGTACAAGGAAATTATTTCGATGGGTTTGGGATGTATTGTAGGTGGTGTGTTCAACGTTGAATACAGTTTACAGTTCAATGATTAAATAAATTTGGTTGCAGTTTGTCAGACGAGAAGGAAACATGAAATAGATGTCGGAGTTGAGCTCGGTAGACATTCGCTGCCAGTTATACTCCACAGCTTGGGGTCTCAGTCGTGAAGTCGTTAAAGAATAAGCCGAGAGTGTTGTCATCCGCAAAGGATTAGATTGGATTGCGAGTGAGAGAGAGAAGGTTGTTAATGAATAAAAAAAAAACAGGGTCGGAGAGAGGACTGAGCCCTGAGGTACACCAGCATTGGTAGTGAATGTTGTAGAAGTATGTATATCCATCGAATACAACTTGTACTGGACGATTACTTTAAAAGGTTGCAATCCATGATGAGAAGATACTACCGACACCGTAAGCTTGGATTTTGGTTAGGAGGGCACTGTGCCCTACCTTTAGAGATATCCAGGGCAACTACTCGGCATTCACCGTGATGGTGAATACTATGGCTCCATTCAACCGTACCGACGGTCATTTAGAAGACGGTTTCTTTCAAGATATCCTTAGAGAGCATTGATGTTAAGGCTATGGCTCGATAGTTTGAAGGGCAGGTTTTATCGCCCTAGGCTCAGCTTCGCGTGCGCGAGTTTCCGCCTACCCGGAAAGATGCCTGTAAAGTATGACAGGTGGAAAGGCTCACGTAGGGGTTTAGCCAGGGTTGAAAAGCACCTCTTCAAAACAAGGGCAGGGATTCCATCCGGACATGAAAATTTGTTACTTTTGAAATCCATTAGGATTTGAACTACTGAGCGGTAGAGAGGTGTCATGCAAGGTGGAGTACGCGAATTTAGCTGACACCAGGGGAACGGAAACTGCGATTGAATACTTATCTCAAAGAGAGTTTCAAAACAGGTCTAGAGTGTGTTGGCCGTGACCGTCAACATCAGGAATGTGCGTGGCCTTGTCCACAACCTGAGTAAGGTGATTTAACCCAGCGAAGATCTCTGTATAACGACCTTCAGGCGCTGTTAGTCCAGAGTGACGAAACCAACTAGGATTATGGACGTTGAAATCTTCCGCAACAACTATTCCAGTTTTGGAATAGCGGGATAAAATACTACATATTGATTCAGAAATTTTGTCGAGGTGTTGAAAAGTTAATTCTTATTCTGAACCGGGGCTTTGATACAGAAGACAGAAGTGAATGTTTCCCGATAGATAATTTGATCCAGAAAAACTGAAAGTGTGGAGTGTTTGTTTCCCATTCACATTTTTTCTCTACTTTCTCTATTCCTATCTTTCTCTATTTCTTCTGTTTACTTTGCCTCACTTTTTTTTAAGTGAGCATTGGCCATAGTCGACTGGTTACCGATCCTTTTATGGCCATCAGATGGAAGATTAGAAGTTTTCATCACATTCCACGTCCACTACATCCCTCGAAAAATTATTCGGCTTACCTTCATCGCTGTCCTGCTGAGGCTAACTGTACTGCAGGAGTACACTATCCTCCTATTGGCAACTGACCATATTGGACGTTAGAACAGAAGCTTGCAAGATGTTATACTATGGAACCGAACAGGGTAAAAACGGAATCGCTATCATCCTTGAGACAGAGCTACTTGGCAACGTATTGACCATTTCCAGCGACTGTCTGCCTGCCTCTGAAACTCGTGATACAAGGTGAAGTGTAGATTATTGTCAGTGCATATGCTTCCCAAGTTGGGTGCGAGCAGAGGGAAAGATGCACTCTGGCTAGATTTTCACAACCACATCATGAACATCCCAAAGGAAGAGCTTTTGTTTGTTGGCGGGGATTTTCGATTTTCGAGCACGTCGCGTTTCTTTTTAACGAGGGACTTCCACTGAAGGTTTGCATCCAGTGACATACCCAGATCCTTAGATTCGTTTGCATATGACATCTGTACCGATGGGTACACCACTCGCGGATTTTATCCAAAGCTCCTTAGAGTTTTCTTTAGCTGACTTCTTTCCCTGTCAGAATAGCCATATCGTCCGCGAGCGTAGGCACAACTATGTCCCCAATTTGTGGTAGTGTCTCGAGTGTACAGCAAGAAAAAGATGGTACTCAGGGCACTTCGTTGTAGAACTCCGTCGACGATTTCCTTAAACTCGGAATTTTCCAGTTTTTTGCTAGTTAATCTTTTTATTTGTCGGTCACTTACTGTCAAAATAACCGGTTAGTGGTTTGAGGAGAGATCAAAGCTTTCATCTACTCTCTCAAAATTTGTAGATACTCCTTTCGCTACGAAGAAGTCTGTTGGGTCAGCTGTTTTCGCTGCATCAGCGGCCCGGAGTCGGTTTCTCCGTCAAGAAGAAATCAACCCCGATTTGCATGCAGGCTTTGAAGAGAATTTTGCCGTCCGGTGAATTGGATCTTGACCACCAAAAGATGTGTTTTGCATGGAAATCCTTACCAATAATGAAATTCAGTCTGATTAGGTCAAAGACACGTACAAAGCTACTTTTTAACGCGCATCGCGGAGGATAATAAGTGGACGCGATGTTGAAATACTGGTTCCTAACAAACTTGTATTGAAGGGAGATGTTTCTGGTGAGTAAGAGTATGAGCACTGCGGCCATCATAGTCTCTATCGGAAATTTTCACTTAGCCTCCTGTTTCATATATTTTTTGACTCTGTCGGTTTGATGCCATCTGTTGGTTTGATGCCATCTATTTTCATGTGATTCCTTTACTGTTTTATTTATTAGCATGGTCATTGGAAATAACATCTTAACAACCCCCTCTACCCGTTTATTTATTTTCAGAATGACATCGTCTGATGGCAACACTTAGCCAACACTATGACACAAATTTTGATGTGAATCCATATTATGTGCCGATCAACAAACAAGTAAGTCTACCGTCCACAATTAAAGGCCTTAAGCCTATTACCGCTATAATTTCACCTCATTTTAAACTACACGCATAACGATAAATACCGCAACATATCTCCTACCCCCGCATAGTTAAACCATTCAAATCCAATTATACATTTAGAAGGGAGGATTATTTACGCATAGCTGCCGTATAAATCTCATTAAAGTCCTATCACTCTGCATCCCCTCACTGTTGGTCTTCGCAGAATTTCCCAAGGACGGCCAGCAGTAGGCTCAGAAAATACCAAAACCTTCCCCCCGAGCCAAGGGGGGAATTGGGGTAGTTAATCCAAATCGAATAATAGCAATTAGCCATTTAATTATTATGACATTGGCAACTGCCAGGAGGAATTTACTTCGCCCACTTACAATCGCCCACACAAAAAGCTAATCCAAGTCCAAAAAATAAGCTAAGAGCCCGGTAAAAAAGGAATTAATGGCGTCAGCGACAGACAAAAGAAATCCTTTGCCGTTGGCAAATTGCAATTGAATGAATGGCATGAGCGCGATGGGAGAGCGAATAAAAACACACAGATCCCTTTTTTTGAGTCCTTAAACGGAGGTAGGGATTACAGACTCTCTTGGCAGTTTGTCCCTTTTGCGATTAACATTGATATTCTCGACCCGATTAGGCAACGTCACGCGGGTCAATGGACCAATACAAGGATAATGGCAAATAGATGAATTCCGCCAAGACTAGCGCGGAAGGATGCAAATGTCCAAAAGAAATCCGTTTAATTGGAAACCAATGCCGATAGTAGATAGGGGCGCAATGGATTGACAACGGTCCACCGCCATGAATATTCAAAGTGAAAGGCGATATACTTTCGGTCCAGTAGCGCAAGCCATTCGATCAATCATTGTGTGGTTGTGAAACGAGCCTTTCGCAAGGATAAATCGAAATCGAATTACCAGAGCAGTGCCTCTGCTGGTCGCACATATGTGCGCGCTGCGCTGAGAATTGAAAAGCAAATTTTTCCCCGAGATTATGGTGGCACAGCAGTGCCAATAGAAAAACCCGCGTTTTCCCATTTCGGTAACGTAGAACTAAACCACAACTTGCAGGTGCCTTTGCTTTGGTATCCTTGAAAACGGTTCTGGATGATGTATTCATTTTCGTTTGTATGTGGGAGAAATCTACCTCTGCATGAATTAGAAACAATTTTCAAATACGAGTGTATACCTCTGCGTATGCCCCATGTGGTTTCTGGTAGCCCATTTCGCTGCTAGTGGATTGACATGAACCGGGTCAGGATGTTTAACGTAAAAAAAAAAATGAATCCCAAGCATTCACTGACGAATGTGCAATTAAAAACAAATTTATGGAAAAGGATTTGTTTTTGTTTGGGTTAGGACGCCGCGGCTAAGTTTCATGAGTTCTGCAGATCTCTCTTTGTTATAGACTGGTCATAACAATTTGGCTATGCCACATAAATCCAATCGATAACAACGCCTGATAGCTTCCTCGTTGGACTCAATGTCTACCTTTCTGTCTTTTTGTTTTGCTAAGTGGAGTGTGGCATCTAAGCGAGGCGCTTAAATGTGACCCGGCCCTGGCTAGTTCTTCCGCCTTCAACTTACCTGGTATATCCAAGTGGTCAGTGAGATATCATCCAGTCTCTTGCTGAACCTTTTCACGATCTTGGACCTCACCCATGTTGACTGTAACGTTTTAATGGCTGCTTGACTGTCAACATAGAAGCTGATTGTTTTTCCAGAGATGATAGCCTCGCTAATCATGTCCGCAGATTGTTTTATGGCAGCAACTTCGGCTTGAAAAACACTGCAATCGTCCTCATGTCTGAAGGACCGGTTTGCATTTCGGAATTCGCTGTAGACACTAGCACCATTTTGGATCCACCGAAATAGACAGCCAGTTCAATTCCTGTACAGACTAACTTTTCATCCCACTCCTCCCTGCTAAGAATTCTGATAGAGAATCTCCGAATGCAGTTTGTTAGTGGGAAGTGGAATAAGATTCAGTATTGCTTCCAGGGCTGCTCTTGATGTTGACCTCATCGATCCGGTTTTCCCGAACACTCGGGAAAACCTCTTTTCTCTAGCCTTAGAGAAAATATTGGAAAATCGCACGATCTTAGCGGCCAATTCCTCAAATTTACTTTTGGCCAAGTTGTGATTTCTGCTAGTCAGTGATTTGTGTTGCCTTATAGCCACGAAGCGCCATTCGGTCGAAATCACATCCCGCCCGGATCAGGGTTGGTTAGTTGGTTGATTGATTGATGGGATCTCGATAAGATACACTTAGACCAAGGTAGGTCCACTGTGCTGCCACTAGGTAGAGGCCGGTTGGTCACTCTGTCCACTCCTGGAACCAATTACTTTTCGTTACAAAATTGAAGTAGTAATGACCTAGTGTAGCCATCCTAATGTTAGCAAGTGCAGGACACGTGCAGCGAAAGTGAAGGATTGTTTATTTTTCCTCATCGTCTCTGCAACTCCTGCAGAAGTCTTTATAGGGGATGCCCAACCTTTGAGCATGTAGAAAGGGTTCCTCCCTTATGCTTGAGAAGTCCGTTAGATCTCCTTTAGCCTAGTCTCAGCCAGGGTTGCCTAGCGATAAGTCATTGGTCAAGTTGGCCCCATATGTGGTTAGCTTTGTTTAGCGCATCGGCGTGGATAAAGTACTTAGCAAAAGACATCGGTGCGTCAATATTGGCAATAAATATGCTATTTCTACCGGAAGAGACTCGTCTAGCCAATTCGTCAGCCCGCAGTTCCCCAGATATGAGTGAGGTTGTACTGTCCAGCTATCTCCTTTTTCACTGCCTAAGATGTTACAATGCTGGGTATGAGGAATTTGATAGCTGCCTGACTGTCGATATATTATGTGCATATAACATATCTTTCGGCGATATAATATTCAGCGCCAGCCAGTCAGCGGCTTTGCCACTGCAGGAAAGTTAACGGAGAGACATATGTCTTCCAAGACGACTCCGGCACCTACTTCGTCGTGGGTTGGGACCAATCCGTGAAGATAGACAGTGAATCGTTGTACAGGACATCGCTTTACGTCCACTCTGATCTGTCCGATATCGAGTATTTCAGGTCCAAGCTGAAATCGATTTTAATAGGCAAGCGGTCGGTTCCATTGGAGAGATGAGGATACATCCTAAGGATTCTGGCATGACCCGTGTCTTGGCCTTCTCAGTCGAAAAGCAGAGCTGGTCCGAATCAATGTCATCCATATTTTCACCCACAAAAGGAAAAGTCGCGAGAAGTTAGGCCCTAGACCACATACGCTGTGGTGCGTCAGCCATTTTTAGCCTTAATTTCTCCAGCAGTTGGATCTTATACGGGTGAACCAAGGTTTTCAGAGATTTCTCTTCAATTTATTTGCCATAAATCTCCAGACTCCGCAGCAGCTGAAGGGGACTAGACATTGCTCCATCTAGCTCGTCTCGATGAGGAGATAGTGCACATATACATTTGTATCGAAAATTTCCGGAGTTTTTCCAAGATCTACAGTAGAGTGAATATTTGATCGATTGTGGTCTTTTTGGTCTAAAACCAGGATTTTCTGAACCATTTAGGTTGCTGACAAAGAGTCTCACATAATACAGCAGACAAAATCTTGTACACTATGCTGAGGGGACTTATACTTAACTTTATAGTCGAAGCAGTCCAGATTTCCGACGATTTCGTAAGTAAGGTTGATGTTCCATTCATCGGACATACTTTCCGACGAAGTTCTTCCATGCTTTCCCAGTGTTCGAAATTTCCCTTCTCGTAGAATGCCTTTTGCTTTTCTACATGAACTTACGCCATCTTCGTCGAACTGTTTATTTTAATTTGGCTACCGAGGGAGACACTTCAAAGGCGGCATTGCTGATGGCTTTTGGCAATATTGCCACTGATCTTCAAGAGATACTTTCACAGATCACAAAAGCTCCAGGTGATCTCTTTCGATAGTAGCAATCATTTGACAAACTTCATCGCTTTATTGGCTAGCGCAAGACAGCGCTCCTCGTCAATATATGGGCCTTCAAGAGGTCAGAATTTGGAGGCATGGCTTGCGATAAATTTGGCTAACAGTGGATTTGATCAGGAACCATGTGTTTGGTTCGATAACGTCCCGTGTCATCACACTTTTTGTATTGCTGTGATGGCTGTTGTTCAACAGCCTAGGGCCTGTCCTACTTAAGGAAGACGTGGTCTTTGTGGTGTTGCGTTCCATATCCTAGGTTTTTTTATGATTTTTTATTCCTAGGTTTCGGACCAGGCACGAACTCCTTTTTTCAAAAAAGAGCAACCAAATCCCAAAAGCACTCAGACTCTCTAGGCTCCATTGTACTTCCAGGCAGCAACTCCTTTTTGTTGTAGTAGTCGGAGAAACTCAAATTTCATTTGTTTCTCTGTTGTGCTTGTGGCTGCGATTGCTGTTGCGCTGGCGGGGTCTGAACTTACACCGGCCAGGTCACAAGCAAACAGACTACCTACTACTCTGTGGCCACCTTCAATTCTCTGTTAAATTGTTCATTCGTTTCTTTTTCACGTATGGTGGCGAGAAGCTCGACCATGGACCACATACGATCCGTGGCGCCAAATATTTTCTTATTTTTGTTTCAACCAAAGAAAATCGTGAACTCTGCTGGATTCGTTGGCCCCTTTCAGAGTCTTCAAGATCAACAAATTCAAACAGATTCAAAAAACAACAGGTATAGGCACCACGAATGCCCCGCAACCACGTCCTACCGAGGCTGTTAATGTACACCTACGGATTCGACAACCGCTTTCTCCAAGTTGGTGGAACAGTATACAAATGGGGTCATATGGTTGGACTGGCCATTCAAGGCCACTCTTCTCTGGATTCCTTTCAACAGTAACATTGAGGGAAATAACAATTTTCAGTCAGAGTCCAGTGCTAGCTATGTATGTCAAGTGCAGAAAGATTCCTATCAGAACTCATTTTGATAACACCAGGGTTGAGTTCACTATGTTTCACTACCCAATCATGATATCCTTTAAGCTTTTCTCATACTTTTGTCTTATTCCACTTAACTAATCTTTGTTTGATCTTACAGCTATCGCCGATGTATGACAAATCAAAGAAAACCTGGAGTCAACGGCTCAAAATCTCCAAATCCGAAAAGGCAACCGCACAAATTGTGGTGCCACAACTCCCACCGCCCCAACTGCAGCCACAACAGCTTCAGCTAAACGAGTACACCGGCGGTTTAGAGTTCTCGCCCAGTGCTCTATCACGTTCCATGAAATATGCCGAACCATGGATATACGGCACGGTTCGCGGTATACCCGCACGTCCAATGCATTTCCATCCTGGCCAAGCGATGTTCGCTCCCATGCCATCGGAAATTGCCGTTGTTATATGTTCTTGCCCGGAGTACCTGAATGGAACCAAACGCGAAGTGAAAAAGGCTAGCATTTGTAAAAAATGTAAAGGCTCCCGTCTACCATTGGCTCCAATTGGTGGCACAGTTCGAATACGTCCAACCAGCGCTCCGCTCCAACAAAAGCTTCGCCCGACAAATGCTGCCACCTTGAGAGTGGTGTCGACCAAGTCTCGACCGTCTATATTGGATCCACAGCGAGATCCATACGATCTTATGCGGAGAACTCGACTACTCTCTCCGGAGCCCAAATCTTCATCACAGCAGCATGAAAAAAATTATCGTTCAAGCCGTGGCAAGAGTACCAGTCCAAATCGTAGCCGTAGCAGAACTCCTCGATCGCAGTTAGATGAAGCGGCGAAATCATCCCCAAAACAATGTCCGCCCATCAAGAGTAGCAAAACCGATCGCTGGATAGTAGAAGATGGCAGCCAATCTTCGAAGGATAGTAACCACCGACGTTCAATACTCCGTTGCAATGTTAACCCCTATGACCTGATCTCAAATAAATCTACCAATGCTTCACCCTCTTCCGTTCAACACCTGAGCGAATTCTCACCGAATCATCATGACGACGACGATGATGACGACGTTGTTGCTGATATTTTTGGTGTTATCACGACCAAGGCTATTAATCAGAAGACAGCTATTAGTCGCAAGACAACCGGACCTGGAACCATATCATCTCCATCTCCATCAAGAGCATCATCATCCGCCACGACCGGATCATCGTCATCCACACCGTTGTCGTCGACTACGTACAACGGAGGATCTTCCACCAGCAGCAGCAATAGCAGCAAGACGATGAATTACGCCAATGTTAAAGCGATTGCTGGACAGAGGATTAGTTTTGGTGAGAATACGAAGTCATCATCATTAATCACCCAGAACGGTGATAGCTTTATGTACGAGAATGTCACACCAGTGTCTTTGGAGAACGAAACCACCAGTAACAGTCCCAAAGTTCAGAAGCAGCAGCACAGTGCCAAAAAAGACGAAAACGCAACCCCGACAAAGGTGGCGTCACATCAACCCAAACGTCCACCACGACGAAAGAACGATGCAAATCCATTCCATAGTGGTGGCGATGATGGTGACAGTGGTGTTGCTGAAGTGTCCTCATCCAATGAACAACATCATCAAGCGTCCTCGCAAATTTCCACAGATTTAGTAGGAGCAGCTAGTCAAAGACCCTCCATCAAATCAATTCTAAAGAGACCACTATCAGCGCCTGCATCCAATGTACTTGCAGCTGCCACCACTCCATCCAAGTCCTCGCTGAATGGTGACACTGATACCGGAAGTCTTGTCGGTTCCACCACCGATTCTTGTAAATTTGACCAGCAACAGCAGCAACATCATCATCATCAAATCAAACGTAACTCAGCCAGGACACATGAAAGCCCTCTGAAGGGTGCTTCAAATGGAAGTACCAGTAGTGGTGGTGTGGATTCAATGCTACCCAAATCGAATGGAGGACAAAAAAATTCTACAGAAACAAAGACAGGATCACAGTTTTATATACCGTTGCCACAGGCTCGTAAAAAAGTGCAATTTATGGTCGAGGATAAAATAATCCAAGTTGACAATGCAGACTACAGAGGCAACGATGATGATTACGTCGACGATGATGACGAGGATGACTATCATTCCGCTCAAGAAGATGACGACGACAAAAATGAAATCCCAAAACAAATAGGTAAAACCCTTACAGCTAACTATCAGAACTGTTACATTGCATCCAGAGGCAGTAGGAATACGAATACTCCTGCTGATGGAGGAGATATCTGCAAAAATGATACCAGAAAACTGTCATCTAAATCTACACTCATTCCTGATGCGGATCACAACGATGACAATAACGACGGACGCAGAATTGACGAAAACAACGTTACTACTAATGATGGCATGGGTGATGTCATAGAAAATCGTCCCAACGACAACAACAGTATCCCTGTTGCCATGGCTAATAGATTTAACCAAGAGCTATTGCAACGGCAGCGACAACATCAGCTCCAACAACAACAGGAAGCAGTATTAAACTTATTACAGCACGAGTCCAACTTAGTTTCGAGTGAATTATTAAATTCTAGTGGCAAAAATGGTTATTACCAGAACTTGCTGCATCACCATCGACAGTACCACCAACACCACAAACACCAGGATGAGCCGCCGCATTATGAAGATGTTACCAACGATGATGATGACGACAATGGTGATGGTGATGCGGATGAAAACGCTGTGCTAGCTGATGGCGAAGACCCAGTTAATGGCATAAGGACAAAGGGTAAGGAATAAGAAAAATTTATGATTGTGGTGTCCTTTTGTTTCATCATTTAGTTATTTTATGGGTTCCACCATTATGAGGAGTGGGTAGAGCGAGATTTATTGTTGATTTTGGATGGTACTTCATTCTCAAGGGGATTTTTTTTTCATTTCATGAGAGATGATTGGAAGTCCTTGTAGTGACTAAAGTGGATTAGGTGATTTGATGGTCTTAACAGTTTAAGATAAAAGCGGAAGGACGATAAGTTTTCCACTATTTCAGTTGAAGGAAATCCTTCTAGTGTTTAGCAGGCTTTCAAATGTTGTTGCTGAAGGTATGAGGCTTCCATAGAGGTTTGCTAATGGAAAACTTCTTTAAGAACTGTCGAAACATCCAACCGGGTCGTATAGAATGCCGCAGAATGTGGATCCCCCACTGGCAGTTAAATATCATACTAACCTCCCACAGATGAGGTATTTTATGGCAGGAAAAATGCATCCATGACAGTTCCAAAGTACAATAGCCATCACGAAAGGTATTTCAAAATGGACGGTCAGAACAACGTATGTAACTGAAGGATTATGGAAATTACTAAATTCCAAACATGCTTTTATTCTAACTGCTGTGGTCCTGCTGACAAGTTTTTTAAATGCACAAAAGCACACATGCCAGTTGTACTTTTATTGTTGGTCCTTTTTTTATTATGTTCAGCATAAATGAGTCGCTCCGTGCGTACACAATTGCGGAGGACAATTGCTTTCGAACAATAGAATGCACCTTGCGGAAATATATTTGCTTAGTGGGTCGTGGGTTGCGGTTAAGTGTTGTGTATTTGGTGCCCGGTATTCTCGTTATGAATTTCAAAAGTGAAGGACATTATTTTCAGAGAGATTTGCAAATCAAAGACTCTTAGAAAGGATATCAGTTTTTACGAAGAATGACGTCAGAGTGTCCTACCACAGTTCTCTGCGTCGCGTCGTATTAATGCTCGGTCTATTGAAGTAATCATGAGCCTAAAAGTAGTCAGCGGATTTTATCTTTTAACAAAAAGTTTAATGGTTGGCGAGTTGGCTGGCCTAGCATCCAAGACGAGTTCTTTCTCAAGGTGCGGTGTGGAATGTATTAGATTTCCTAGTAGATTTAGATGCTTACCCGTGACTATATCAAGTTCATGCGGACACTTGGACCTATTGCCTGTCAGTGATTTCAAAAAGAGTGGTGTTGACATATAATTTAGACCAATATACGACCTGAACTCCCTTAACAGGTGAGGGATTAAAGGTTAGCCTTTTCTGAAAAAATAAGGAAGTATGATTTCGTTCCCTGAGGCGGCCTTAAGTAGTAAATAGTGTATTTGCTTGCGACCTGATCGGTATAAGTTCAAGCCCCGACAGGGTAACAGCAATCACAGCCACCGAACATCAGAGATTCGAATAAAATCTGAGTTTCTCCAGTACAGTGAACCATTTTGAGTCTGGGATTTGGTTGCTCAAATCATCAAAGTCAATGATGTCCTTTATGACAGTCAAACAATTTCGTGGCCACGCTGTCTTTGCTATAATTATGATGCCACCGACCTTTTCCCAACATACATGCGCGGTTTTATTTCGGTAGTAAACATGCTGGCGAAGTTCTGGTCGTGAACCATTAGAAGTTCAAATGTTGCTCCACCACCATTAGCCTATAAAGCCGGTGGGTGGGTTCATTCCCGGGAAATGATTTTCCCGATCCGCTCTGTGCATGTGCCATGCCATCATCGATCTCACTACAGAAAATATTTCTTGAGATTCTACTAGCCTTTCTTGACACTTTTATAAATATCTCTTACAAGGCTTGTAAGCTTTCTAGTCCTCTTTTAAATAGTTTACTTCTCATGCCTGTGTTCAAAAGCGTCGTTACTATCCATTGGCGAAGGTTCACATCTTGGGTAAATGTTGGTACTGTCCCATAATAAAGCCATCGCACATTTTTTTAACTCAATCAGATCGCTCGATGGTGTGTCAAGGAATCATTGGAAAGTAATAGTAAAACCGTAAGATACATATACTACCTCCACTTTCTTCCAGATACTTAAGTTCAGTGACCATAAAAATATGTCAAGGATTATAAAGAGCATAGCCCCCCACTTTACTGCACCCCTACTTGTTCGCCGTAATCAGCAATTCATTTAGAGAATATTTTGAAGTTACGCTCCTATCCGTTCACATTGTTGTAGCCGGTTTACAATTCCTATAAAACGGCAGTATCTGCTCCTCCTTTGGTGAGAAAATTCAGAAATTGGCCATGGCCACCCTTCTCTGATGGTGGTTCCTAAGAGCTTCACCTTTATCAGACAATATGGTAAACTACACGCGATAAAAACTGCGCTTTGGCTTGTCTTTGCGTTCACTTTGTATCGTCAGGGACTTCTGATCTCATTATACGAACAGCAGTTAACTGTTCCCAGCCTGCTTCTTGCTGCTGCTGATAAGAGTTTCAGCCAAAAATTGGTCCATATTCTCCACGTATTCTAACCATCTTGGCGGTAAGATACGACTGTTGAATAGGTTAACGTGGGTGTATAAATAGGACTGAAAATAATTCAATTTCTAATCAGCCTAGGAAAGGTTCGTATAAGGTCCGTGCTTCTGTGTCATACAGCAAGACTGAGATAATGAAGTTCTTATACAGAATTGCCTTTGCTGTCCATGTGCCCAAATACCTTCTTAACCCAGGGAAACAATTATTGGCCAGAGTAATTTTTAACTTGGTCTCTACTCTGGTGTCATTATTATGATCCATGGCTGTGATTTATGTTCCCTGTTGGGTCTCGAACCGGCCTCGTCACAAGCATCACCTCAAGAGACATCACTCGAGTAGAGAGAAAAACCTCGGTCATATATTCCTATCTAGGTACATACCTATGTTTGTGCATGGGAATGTACATGAGAATATATTTGCTTCAAAATCTCGATTCAGGTCGTATATACAGAGTATGTGCTACAGGATTGTCTTGAAACCCGTTTTACGGTCCGTGCTTTCCATTTCGGCCTCCAAGAAGTCGTAAAACAACTTTCTGTAGCGCTAGCCAGAGACAATGAAATGGATCTCTGGAGGTTCCTCGAAGATGTCGAGAACATGTAAAGGTTCTTGGAACACAGCACAAGATTACGCCCTGCTATGTCCCTGGATATGAAGGCATACCAAGTAATGAGAAAGCCAACGTATTGGGTAAAAGGGGTTCGGAATCTTAACGAGATCAAATAGACTCGTCGTTATCATCTCGCCTTGCACACTAAAGCTCGAATTGAAGTCCCCAAAGGAGGCAAAGAACTGATGGTCCACCTAGACACTAGACACTTGTGCATCTTTAAAAAGAATTTAACCCTACTCTGCAAAACAAGGATCGATAGTCTTGTGCTCAAATACAGGAATTCTCTTTCTACCCTGGTAGGAGTCATCACGCGGCATGGGAAGGTAGATAGAATTGGTGGTTCTGTTAGGAAGCCAAGTAGCACTAAGTTCCGTTTTCTTACCGCAATTCATGTAAACCTGGCTGTTGATGATAAGTCTCTAAGTCCACGCAGTGAAGATATAAGTTCTTCAAAACTGTCCTAGCTAGTGCCGGACAGGCGCATATTGTAACGGATGAGGGTAGCGTTTTCGGTTGCGACATTGCAACAGCAGCCGTGTGTGTTTTGTGGGATACACAGTCTGGTTGCATGATCTCCTATTGGCCAGTGTTCCTTGGTGATTGCTGTTATGGCATACCCGACTACCTTGACCTTTTCTCTGTTTAATCTTAAAAGGATTTTACTCATGACTATGAGCCATAAGAGGGGTGAAACACCAACGCCCTAAGGTGTTTCCCTACTTTCTAGTGTTTTCTGAATAATTCTAATGCTAAGCATAGAAACAGAATAGGCAGAAAAAGGCATGTCTCAGCAGAACGGGTGCGCTGAGAACCTCTCCAACAGCGGCGTTTGAAAACATGGTCAACCTTCTCCTGATAGACATCGTCGGCAAGCAAATGACGATCAGTACTGCTTCTTCGACTGAGAAACCCTCGCCTCTGGAAAGAGCAAGACACTGGTCAAGCCAGCATAGTTAGGATGCATTGTCATCTCCCCAAGGTTACCGACCGCTTGCGTAATGAAATCGATCAGAGTGAACGCAACGCGACGTCCTATACATCGATTCGCTGTCTATCTTCACGGATGGGTCCTAAACCCAGGATGGAGTCGGTGCCAGAACCTACTTGAAAGACCTAGGCATCCGTCTCTCCTTTAATCCTCCGAACTATTGCAAGGTTTTTCAGGCCGAAGTCACCGCTATTCGCCAAGCCGCTGACTGGCTGGGTGCATACTACATATATCGCGGAAATATATGTTCTACATATCGACAGCCAGGCAGATATCAAATCCCTCACACCCAGCACTGTAACATCTAAGGCAGTGAAAATCTGCCACATATCTCTTAACGAGATAGCTGGACAGGACAAACTCACCCTTTGCTGGGTACCAGGTCACACGAATTGAATAGACGAGGCTCTTGCGGTACCAATAGCATACTTAAAGCCAGTATTGACGCACCGATGTCTTATACTAAGTACCTCATCCACGCCGATGCGCTAAATAAAACTAACCACAGATGGAGCCAACTCGATCAATACCTTATCGCTAGGCAACCATAACTGAGACTAGACCAAAGTAGATCTAATGGACTTCTCAAGCATAAGAGAGCATCCCCTATAATGACGTCTACAAGAGTTGCAGAGACGATAAGGAAGAAGAAGCAATCCTTCACTTCTTGTGCACGTATCCTGCACTTGCTTACATTAGGAAGGCTACACTAGGTCATTACTCTTTCGATGGACTCAGTGATCTTAATAATGTCTCTACGGCTAACATTAACAATTTCGTAAAGAAAAGTAATTGGTTCCAGCAGCGGGTAAGGTGACCCCCCGGCGATTACCTAGTGTCAGCACAATGGACCTACCTTAGTCTTAGTGTACCTTAGGGCCACATTAACCAACTAAACATAGAAACAATTCAATGGCTTAGATAGTTCCGTGATCGTCTCAACAATTGTTTCACGGGGCATAATACCCTGCGGTACCACATGAAAAACTACGACTAACAGCGAGGACACAACCCACTTTTTCTGTCAGTGCCCAGATCTCATCCAACATTTATCGGGTGACACTTCTTCCAGGGCATAGACGAAATATCCAGTACACCAGTGAAGGATGTCTTGCACTTCTCGTACTTCAAATCATATGGATGCGAGTAGTTCCCAAGAAATTGCACCATAGACACAGACGCGTCTCCCCTATGGGTATCACAATGCGTCTGCACTCAGGCGTTATGGATCACTTTCACATACTTAACCTAAGTTAAAGCCTTCAAATTCTATCGATCCGCCACTATACCTTATATCTATCGAATGTCTAAGCGCTTAACTTAAAATTTAACAACACATTTAGCGGCTTAATCTGAAAACGGCTTTCAGTTCAGTATTTTAACAAACGTTATCCCACCTGTCATTTACGTAAGTTTCTAACGCAAACATGTTTTAATAAAAATTCGATCAACGAGTCAATTCGAAATAATTCAGCTTCGGGGAGCCCTAATCTAATACAAAATGTATCTGTGCCGCCTCCGCACCTCAACAAAAAAAAAACTGTTTGCTCTATTTTATGCATTAGGTGTCATGATGAACTAAAAAAAAATAAAATAGCAAAACATGAAAAAAAAACACAAACATTTCGGCTTCTCTCCATGCCTAGTGGTGCTCCAAGAGTTTTTCGGTGTTCCAGTAGCTTTATGCAGTTTTAGCATATAAACTAAAAATCTGCGTCGCAAATTTTTCTATTTTACCTTTTTTTTTGGATGCATCACAGTCTCTAGAGTGGAAGCGTGGGAGTTATTTAAGGGATGACAGTCATAAAAAAAAATTTGGAATAAAATATGATATAACGGATTTGTTGTGTCATCTTGTGCTGCTCCAGCAGATATGCATGTGTGTTAGCTTAGTGTCAGCAGCAACAGTCGACGATGAAGTGTGTCCTGGCAGTTTGCATAAAAAACAGAAACCGAAGTGAGGAGCACCACTGACAGATACTCTTACGCTGCATACACATATTTACAAGAGCTGTCAGCAATGTGTCCCAGAGATGAATGATGGGAAGAATATATAAACAACGGGTCATCCTGAGAGGGTAATAATCCATTATGGAATTTTTCTCAGATTTGGCTTCCACACTGTGGATTTCTTTCTTTTTTTTCTACTTTGCTTACATCGTCCTACAACAGAGGAGAGTAGCTCTAAGGGAAAAGTTCGAAAGCCATGCTAAGGGAATAGTTTATAAAATTATGGAGTGGAGACATACAAAAAATTGTTCCTAAGCTAGATCAGGGATGCAGCAGTGAAAATGCTGGGTGAATTGCATTTCGGTCGGAAGTGGTTTGGTTAGTCGAGTTTTATTGTTTTATGAAAAGCTTTAAATTTATTTATTTATTTACTTTTTTTGCATTAAAATTTTTGCATTTTTATCAGAAATCCTAGAGATGGGGTTAGGGATTATCTACAGGAAGGATGTGCAGAGGATTTTACTTGTGGAACTTATTGAGAACAATGAACTCTTATACTAGTCGGTCAGATCAGTGCTACGGTCCTTTTCTGAGTCTAACTGGCCTCGGTTGAAAGTCCATTGAAGCTATTTTCTGTTATAGTCCAGTCAAGACGACTTTCAAAAAATGCCACGAAAGCGCTCCAGATAGAGCCGATAAGTAGGTAGGTAGGTAGAAGTGCTAGCTTCACTCTTCTCCGTCGAGATCTTTAGTGACATTTTAATACCACCACTCAGGTGACCTGATTTTCAATGTTGTTGTAAAAACCTAGAAGAAAAGAGCGGGAATCCTCTACAACCATCCTATGCCATTTAGGTATGCGTTTTCTGGCCCTGTCTAGAGCCGGATACCCGCAAAGGAGATGAAACACTGTTTCTTTCTGTGCGACAATATGTGTTGAATAGGATGCCTAATCTGCCCGCGTGTGTTCCTATGGGCCAGTGACCAGTAATAATCGCTAAGATCCTAGAAATGCCTGTGCGAGTCCTCTTTTGAAGATCTTATGTTATGAACCAGTTGTGCCACATCTGCCTTGGTATGACACAATTCTGCAACCCGTGCCACCTGAAGTTAACCTCTGATAGAAAGTGCAAGAGAATTCTTTCTTTGACTGCTCCCAACGGGAAATGAACATACTTCGCGGTGTTAGTGTTAAACCGACCAACACTGAGCTGAAGCAATTGTTTCCAGGACAGGACAGTGCGACCCACCTGCCCCTACTGAAAAATCCGAATTCAGTGACTAAACTGGCTGGGATACATAGAGAGGATGGGCAACAGTGTTGTGGAATCCACACGGGCTAACAAAACGTGGACATAAGAGTAGACCTATATCTATCAAACAATGCCAATGGCTTGAATACAGACAGTTCTTAATCCGAACGCCTTTCAACAACGTGAACACTGATGCGATTCTGGACAGCCTACACAGAGCTCATTTAAACATGGGCCTCTGCAATTGGATTGCACAGATGTTTCAATCACGGGAGATGTAACAATCCGGGGAAGGGTCTGCAGAGGAGCCCTCCAAAGCGGAGTTCTGTCTCCTTTATTATGGCTCGTTGTGGTGGATGAGATCTTAGTAGTACTGAAGGAAAACTGTTTCAACGCGGCGGCCTATGCCGACGATGTGGTCATCCTGGTTTCGGGGAAATTTCCTCCAGTCCTAAATGAAAGACTCAATATCTCACTACAACTAGCGGATAATTTGGTCGGCAGCAAAGGGCTGGGAGTGAGCCCCTCAAGAACGGAGATAGTTCATTTCACTTAGAAGAGGTCAATTCCTACCTTTAGACCTCCAAACATCAGTGGTATTGAACTAAGTATCTCAAGTTCAGCTCGATACCTGGACGTAATTCTAGATTCCAAACTAGACCGGAAGGATAACACTGCCGAACTCATTAAAAAAGCTATCGTTCTAGCTTTCTTTTCTTGCAAAAAGGCATTCAGCAACAGGTGGGGCTTCAAAGCAGCTGTGGTATATTAGGTATACACAGCGGTCGTAAGACCATATGGTTCACTAGTATGGTGGATTGTTCTAGAGAAGCAATACCAGCTTTTAAACCTCTCACCAAAATCCAGAGTGCGGCGTGTATCGGAGTCATGGAATCAATGAGTACGGTCAAAAGCGCTGTAAGACTGAAAGAAGGCCGATTGTGGTCATCGAGCCTTTACGGCCATGCCTCCATTTTGTCTCTATGGGAGACAACCAGAAGGAAACTGATTACATGAACCCGATGCTAGCATTTGAAAGGAGATGCACTTCAAGAAATCCTGACAGAGTGTACTGGAAGAGCTGTAGGAGCATGAACAAGGAGCTGACATTCTATACCGACGGTTCTAAGACGGACGTTGGCACGGGAGCCGGAGTTTACTGTGAAGCCTTAGGAATAAACCACCCCTCCAGAATACACGACGACTGCAGCGTCTTTCAGGCCGAAGTCACAGCCATCATACAGGCTGCTGAAATTATTCGCGAGAGCAATATCGTTGGTAAAACGATCACTGTCTATACAGACAGCCAGGCAGCCGTTAAGGCTCTGGACTCTGCTGTAATTAGGTCGAGGCATGTGAGGACCTGCAAATCACTCTTAAATGAGATATCTAGAGCCAATGCGGTGATCCTCTGCTGGGTACCAGGGCATATGGACATCGAAAAAAACGAAAGGGTTGACGAACTTGCTAGGAAGGGTTCGGCGCTGCAATTATCGCGGGCCCTCCCTTTTGTAGTAACCCAAATAAGTTTCTCACGCAAGAAGATAGAAGATGAAGCCACCGGTCGAGCAAACAGAGGGTGAGCTCATCTGGATACATGCGCAACGGCCAGGGCGCTCTACCGCCGGTCTTCAGCAAAAAGAGATCAGATTCTCTGGTAAATCTTAGTCGTTAAAACACTCGGGTCGTTTCTGGAGTAATTACTGGTCATTGTGCCATTGGTGTTCACGCGGAGCGACTCGGTGAGCTGTAGAAGATCCAGGGACGAATAGGAAATTAAATCAGTTCGTCACCTGCTGTGTGATTGTCCTGCCCTATCCGTTATAAGAATGGGGACTCTCAGAAGTTACTTCTTCTCGGATTTGGAGGACTTTGGTAATGTAGAGCTGACGGAACTCCTGAGATTCATATCACTGTCTGGGTGGTTCCAACAGCGGACTTAACAGCTTTTCCAGGGTTAAATAGCTGGGCACAATGGACCCGAACTGTTGGTCTAAGTGAGCAGTGACTCTATTTGTCATAAGGCACCCATCTACCCAACCTAACCTAGCCCCAACGCCTGATACAGCTTAATTTGGTTCAAGAATGTATGGTTTATCAGAACCCCAACAAAACTTTTGTTTATGAAGTCCAGCTGTGATGTGTAAACAATTTAGTTGTCAGTAAAAAAGTTCGCAATAATAACTGATTGGATTGCAGTACATAGTATCCAATAGATACTCGTAGAAGAAAACTTCTGAAAGAGAAACTTTTTTTATTTTCCTAAGTTCACCCAAACATCGTTGTGGCATTCAAAAGTCTGCAACATGCAAAGCAGGCTATCGTCTCCTTCGCCCTTTAATGCCACCAGCTACAGCATAACATCAACCATAAAGATGACGGCAATGACGATAGGGCGTCGGCGGCGGCGGCGGTGGCTGCAAAGTCGACGGAGATGGCGGTGTCTCTCAAAGTGTTTTGAGGGCAAGAAAATAATAAGAAAAGTTTTGAATAATGCATTTCTCAAGGGAGTGCCTGGATTCGGATCCAGTCTAGGTGGTTACCGCTGTTGCAGCAAGTAACATGATTGCATAGTTTTTTTCTTTTATCTTTCGGCCAGACTTAAGGTACATTTGTATCTGTGATGGAAAGTGTTTGAAAATCCCTCTAGCCGAACTGAAAAGTATCTACAACTGCTAATTTCCTTCACGTATCCCAGCCCTCAAGAATAGGTCTCGATACGAAACTCTGCCATTGTTGTTCGTCTTCTGATACCAGATCGAAGATATGTACATACACACACTATGACTATGACTGATTGCATCGGTTGACGACGATGTCGAAGGCAATGATGTCCTGTGCAAGGCTTTGGGAGCACCTTTTTCGTCCTCGGGGGGATTGTAGCATAACAACGAATCCTGGTGAGGATGTGCGGGGACATCGACATCGAAATACATGTATTATTCAGTTGGAACAATAGAAGGCAAGACTATGCTTCTTCTGTTGTGGTGGTTTGCCGAAGGAATACCAATGAGAGTCGTTGCATTCGGATGCGTAAGGTGCCGAAAGGTTTTTCGATAGCAAAAATAATGAAATTGGGGATTATACGAACGTACGGCTGTCGATGGGATGATGGATGCAAATCAAAAATTGTTGGTGAAGTTGTTTAAGTTTGAAGATTGGGGTTTTAGATTGAGATTGAAATTGAGTGAACGGGGGAACATAGGATTTGATAAACTGGAATTCTTGGTTGCCTAGGCAGTGATTGACCTAAAATAGATGAGGTTGAGGATGGAATTCAAACACATAAGAAACTTTGTACATGATCCAACCTATCACAGATGTTTGACATACGTCAGAGAGAAATAAGTGCCATGAGAAGGTTCTCGCTATTAGACAGATACCATGACTGGGTGCAAGAAGCTTTGCCTCGTTCTATAGGTGACTATTAACACTCACTCAATCGAGTTGCTTATCCTTATTTCTACATACGTTTTAAAGGTCATTACAGTGAGCTTCGCATCTTAAAGGGGTTTGACTGCTAATAGAATTTGGAACTTATGAAGCGACCGTAAGCGAATGTGTGTCACTTGAATTGTGTGCGATTAATTGCAGTTTGTGATCGTGAATGTTAGAAAGTGTGCAACCTCACTTAGACCAGTAAGGTCCATTGCGTTAGCACAGGATCAGCATCTCCAGAACAACTACCGGTTGAACCAGGAGGAGCTATCGATGAAGCGCTGGAGGCTGCTAATACTTGCATTACCTAGTTCGCCAAGATTGTTGAAGAAGTGGGCTCCCAAATGCAGTTTCCTACGGGCGGAGAGAGCTTCACATGTACAAAGGAGATGTAGTATGGATTCTTCCTCTCCTTCATCCATGCAGCTTTTACAGAAGTCGTTAGTGGAGAGGCCTTGCCTAGTGGTGTGCCTACTGAGAATACAGTGGCCTGTCATGACACCTACTGTGCTGGAAATGAGCTCCCTTTTCTGTCTAATAAGACAGTTGGAGCGTTTAAGATCCAGTTATATTAAAACTCAATAGGGTTCTAGGTTTCCTATTTGAAATGTCGTCGAGGCCTTTCAGAGCCTTCCTATGCAGCCGCAGAGTATTCGCAAAGAATGTGTAGGACGTCGTTTGTTGTCATCCATAAAGCCAGCATGTATCTGAACCTAATAGTTTGACAGAGTCAAGCCTAAGATCATGAAGTCTTCTTTGCTAAGTTCAAGTAGTTTTCAGACCTTACTTTAGATCGATAGATTATGTCGCTTCTCCCGTGGCCTTCTTTGAGGAAAGTGGAAAGCATAGGAAGCCAAAGTGTGGGACTTTATCTGAAACAACCTCTGCCTTCAACCCCTGTTCCTCATGATGCTCTTCGTCAGTCATTTTGTAGCTGTCTCCCTCTCTGCATATGCATATACCAGACGCTTAAAGCTGGCTCAGTGTTCATCGCTTTCTCATTGCTTTATTTTGCAGTGAACACTACTACCTCTACCTCTATCTCTTTTGACTTTGGCAACACTGACACCTTTGAAATATTGACAGATTCTGTAAATAAATTTGAAAACGGTTTCATTCCGGAAGCAAACGTCAACAAGCGCCAACTGTAGGATTTGGGGTTCTGAAAATCCACACGTACTCGTAAAGAAGTCCACATCCTTAAGGAGTTATTGTTTCTTTGAATGAAAAGTTCCGGTGAACAGAATGCACTATAGACACGAGGTAGCTGAGTCTTTGTGGCCACATTGAGAAGATTTAGACTTGAATTGGCTTTGGCGTCACATCAGCTTTCCAGCAATCAGTTCGGTGTCTTGGTTAAGACGCAGCTGTTTAGAAAATAGACCAATAAGCAATCGACAACGCACTTCAAATTTGGTTTACAGGATATGCTACAGCCTAGCCATCTGTGGCAGCCATTTGAATAAAATTATTTTCCATAAATAGTCAGAACGCATACTCTCCTTACTTTAGAAAGAATCATTGAAAAATATTGATCGGCATATTTTTGCTACCAATTTCAAAAAGAAACGAACAGATGGCACACCCTTAGCATAGATCTTACAGCCTACAGCAAATCGTCGAAGTGTGAGGCATCTTTCCAGATAGGTGGAAACTCGCGCATGTCCAGCCGATCGCTAAAAAGGGCGATAAGACCTCCCCTTCAAACTACTGACCCATAGCCCTAACATCAAGGTCATGGAAAGCATTGTAAATTTCCATCTAACCGTCTTCTAAATGACCGTCAGTACGATCATCAACGGAAAAATGGAACCATAGTATTCACCTTCACGGTGAATGCTGAGTAGTTGCCCTGGATATCTCTCAAGCTTTCGATAGGGTGTAGCACAGTGCCCTTCTAACCAAAATCCAAGGTTATGGTGTCGGTGGTATCTTCTCATCATGGATTGCAATACAAGTTGTATTGGATGGATATACTTCTACCTCATTCTCAACTAATGCTGGTGTACCGCAGGGCTCAGTCCTCTCTCCGATCTTGTTTTTAATGTTCATTAACGACTTTCCATCTCTCACTCGCAATCCAGTCTACTCCCTTGCGGATTACACTACTCTTGACCTCGCTTATTTTTTAACCACTCCCCGGCTGAGACTACAAGCTGTGGAGTCTCACCGAGAGCGTATGTCTACCGAGCTCAACTCCGACATTGATGCAATCATCAATTGGTTCAATTCGTGAAAAACCCCGTGCTGTCTTTTGTCTCTGAAGCGGGTGCTGATATTGAGGAATCCAATGGCTTGTCAAAGCTAAGTTACCCCAGACCTTGGCTGGAATCATCTGATATCTGAAGCTGCGAAAAGTGGCGCATTTGGATTCCTCAGGAGGTGAAAACGTTTTTTTCAGTCCTACACAGTTGGTTACTTTATATAAAGCTTATATTCGTCCGAAACTCGAATACAACTCACATATTTGGGCGGGAGCTTCCGCAACTTGATTGAGTTTATGAGATCGTGTCCAGCGTCATGCATGTAGATTGATCGTTGACCTGTTAATTGGCAACCAAATCTCTTCGCTGGAGCGTCGTCGGAACGTTGAATACTTAACGGTCTTGTACCGAGATTATCATCATAGATTTTCGGTACATCAGTTTAATCGTACTACACCAGCGGCCTCTTCCGCACGCCCTTATCTTTTAAAACCTATTTTCGGTCGCACAGTGAAATTCAGAAGCTCGTTCTTTAGCCACTTGGCACTTGAAATGACTTGCCTTCTTCAGTGTTTCCATTAAATTATGATTTGCAAAGATTTAAGGTCACCGCCTATCGTCACCTAACTATCTTTCCTTTACCCTCCCTTCTAACTTCCCTATACGCTTTCCTTTCTCTCCATCACTGGGCTTATAACTTTAAAGGACTTTAGTCCTAAGTGATGAAGTTTATTTAAAAAAAAGACCCCATAAACGCTTTAAAATCTTCTCTGTCTTGACACGATCACGGGCTGTACCTTGTATAGCAGCATCTTCAAATCAAATGTTCTCCAGGCCCTGATACGGACGCTCAAATCCTCAAACATCTCCCCATACCATTTGCCAGTCATGAAAGGGGTATCTTTGTAACGATCTCCTTAAAGAAGTGTGGCCCAATCACCATCTTTAACTAATTCTGCGCCAAACATTCACTAGATGTAACATGAGACTTAATGCTTTGGTCCTTAGTCCTTAAAAGAGGGTATTCTGCTTGTTAGCAAATGCAAAGAACCCAAAACAGGATTCGTCGTTCATATTAAGTTTCTTTAGAAAATCGTTAATTTCTTCGTTGAGATTCAGGGTGTCCTGAGCATGCTATTGCCACTGTTCATAGTTTCGGAGCTGCAGCTGATGAGTTTCCTCTACTTTACATGAGAATTTATGCACACCTTGGTGCCCCAGAAATCAACGACAAATCCAAATTCAGGTGACACATTGTCCCGTTGAGGTTTCCGGTCATTGGTTCAAGATTATAGCCCGGATGGCTTGTTTCTAATCTACCACTGTGCATCACAGCACCTAGTGTCCTACCAAATCAGTGGTTGGCCACTGAATAGTCTTCGCCTTTGGGCCTCATGACAATGATTTTTTCTGCGGAATGCGTACTGCATCCGCTCAAAGGACTTATCCTTTTGGATACACATTTCCACAATGGTTAATGGTTACATATGCTTGAAGTACGCATCGCTCTATGCTCAATTTGCGATATGCACAGTCCGCATCAGCTAACAACTTCTCCAAGATAATGTCATTTATAGTCAATTGAAACCCCGGTAACACGTCCTTTTTCAATAGTTTTTGACCAGTCTGTTCACTTTGCCTCCAAACCCAAGGAAATTCAATTCCAACACTGCCTTTCCACCCCCTGCCAATACTAGAAAACTAGAACAACAAATTCCAATTTCATTCGGAAAGTAAACACCTGCATCCGGCGCTGTTCTTCTAAGTCATCTAGCCATTGGTAAAAACCTTCCCTAATTATCATATTCGCTGTGTTTTGTTTCAACTCGATAAACTACCTCCGTGCTGCAATGAATATTTATGTGATGTAAATTTCCCGTTACACCGGAAATCGAACAGAAAGGAAATACTTTCCCATTTTATATCAAACACAACAGCATTCCGTCCTGATCCGTTTCTTAATTACCATACCACTCCGGCTACATCACCTTACCAGCAATAGACAGACAACTTGTAGTGTATAACGCGTTCAAGTGTCAAGTGTCAGGCTAAAAGGAGTTAAACATTCCTTTAACCACGCTCTTAAGACTTGAACTTCTTCTCCTCCGTCGCGTCGGCCGCAACAAAACAAAATAAAAATCGAAAGTCGACCACTTTCCATGCAAAAAGGGAAATTTTCCAAACACAGTCCTCCCTCCCGGCTCAGAGCTTCAGATACCTGAATGAAATAATTTCAATACTGTCAGATGGTGGTAGCCTGCCTGTCAGAAGATGACGACGACAACGACGCGACGGTGGATAAAAAAAAGTGCTCTGCATGCGTTCGCACTTACACGGAGCCGCCCGCCCGAACACTTTCCACAGACAAGAAGCCATCTTGTTATGCGATATCGTTGTTTCGCATGCGATATTAATGCTCGTTTACATCCGACCAATCTAGAGTGGCAACGTGGACGAAACGCGTTTTTTTTTTGTTCACTTCTACTCTACTGTTGTACTGTATACATCGTGCATTGCATTATTTAATTAAACACAATTTCCACAGGAGACACAGGGAGTGTATGGGGGGAGGAGAAGGTACCGACACCGCAGTAGTCAACCACGCGAAAGGTTCGATGTGAAAAAGTTTTACTTTCATTCGAGAATGCAGCAATTTAATTTGCCTTACATGGTGGTATGGCTGGGTTGCAAGTTACCCCCAAACGTGCCTCCTCGTCACAAGGTCTCCTTGGAGTGCCGTGGCATAGCGTAACATTTGTGTTTAGGTGTGAGATAACAATCTGCATACTAATTCCCGGGTCTCTTTGGCTGCTCCATGGAAGTATGTAGTCTCGTAGCCTGGGGGTATCGGAAAGGCTGTGTGAGCCATATGAATGTGTATGCAGCTTAGTGAATGTCACACGGTTTTGGGATGCAAAGTTTTTCTCGTCGTTCAATTCGACGTCGGATTGTGATGGTGATTGGGGGGTGACGCTAGTGCTGCTGAGAAGCTGAGGAACTGAGACTGCGACTGAAACTAACAGAAAAAGTAGAGAAACCGCCAAAGTTAAATTATCACAATTAAACGGATGACATTTGAGATCGACGCATGCCACCGTATACCGAGCCATTGTGAGGCTTTTTTTTTTTGTCTGTCTGTCTGTCTGTCTCATTGTTTAATGAAATTGAAACGACTTTTACTTGGAAGAGGGTCTTTGGAGCCATGCAGAGGGGTTAGAGATGGAAACCGCTTAAAGTGGGAATATTAAACGGCAAATGGGACGTAAAGGTTCGTTGTACTGACAGAATGAAGAGTGATAACGTTTTTATGGAAAATTTTGAGAAGGTGATGGTGACGCAATGCTTGGAACTTGTGTCATAGACCTTCAGAGGCCATCAAATGGGTCGTGTGGGTTATATGAACCTTACAAGGATTGCTTCGATATCATCACGATGTGTATGACAGTAGCTTATTTTTTCTTAACCGGACAACCTAATCGGGGTTTCTGAGCAGTATGTTCAAAATTCGAGTTCCAGAAGACGCCAAAAAGGTCTCAAATCTTGCGGATGTTTGATAAACGTTCGAGAGTGATAATAGACCTCGGACCGCATGCAACAAATATTGGTCGAAGATCTCCATTTCTGTCTACTCCATAGCCAGGTAGAACTCCGTTTTTCGGTCTGTAAATCAGTGTGGAATCTTCTCCTGCAGCACAGCAGCTTTGTATATTCTCCGGTTCTGAGCACATTTCTTTCAGGTCTCTAGATCAAACCACTTAGCATTCTCAATCGCCACAAAATTAGAAATTTGGCGCAACTGACCTTATGTGATCCTTATGCGTGGCTTCACGCCACCATTCGTGTTGTGTGTGTTATACATATTTGTTCCCGCAAATAGAAGGGACCTACAGTTTAGAGCCATATTAGAAATGTGTTTATAAATTGAGAAGCTTTCTCATAACAGTTGTTACTCTCGGACGTTTTTCACACATTCGAGATCGCTAAGGTTTTTAAGAATGAGGTACTCCTGGACGAGGTCTTCCTGGATCGGAGCCGAGCTTTTAGGCTGGAACATTGTTGTCCATAGTTGTCCGTGCTAATGTAGGCGAAGGGCATCGGCCTTTTTTTTTCTCAGGCTATTCGCCAACCCTCCTCCTTGTAGTCGTGCACTCAATACTGCAAGAATCGACGTCCTACAGAATATCAATTGAGTTCTTCTCCGTTAAAAGTTTTGAGTTCACCGTGAGGGTGTCATTTGTGGAATTTATCTTGACTCTAAGGCTTGTAAGCTTATAAGCTGCTTCGAAGTTGAAGCTTTCGATAGTGGGGTTTTGCTCAAGGCTGTGAACAGATGCTCAAGATTGAAGAAATCTTATGATCGCGCATCACGTTTAAAAATCATGAAGAAATTAGTTCTACAATACACAGCACTCTGAGTGGCTTTTAGCGTTACGTGGATAAATTTCTTTGGGACTGAGAAGCGAGACATAGCCTTGTACAGATCTTGGCATTGAAGTCGTCGGATGGATATTAGAATTTGACCTGAAATTTATTGAGATCATTATCGCATGTAAACCTCCACGAAATGGGCAAATTACTTACTTACTTACTTAGGTGGCACTACAGTTTGGAGTAAACCTGGCCCTGAAACCCGGTCTTTAGCTAACTACCACCAGTGGCGCACTCCATGTTGATTGAAATCCCCTTCTTTTTGTGGACGTCGTCTTAGGCTTGGTCATCCTTTACTGCGTTGTCTCTCCGGATTGGATTCAAAGGCTCTGTGGGCCGGAGAATTTATGTCCAATCGCTCTGCATGTCCTAGGCCTGCTTCAGCACTCTAAAGCGCAACTGTAATGATAACGGTTCTCTCTCTATAGAGTCTCTTTAGTTGTTCGAGATAGCGCTTTACTACTCAATTGCCTTCTCAGCCCAAAGAAACAGTGATTCACAAGAGTTATTCTTCGACTAATTTCCCCCGAGATGTTGTTGTCAGAATTTATAGCAGAGCCAAGGTAGACAAAGTCCCTTACTACCTCGAAGTTATGGCTGTCGACTGTGAAGTTCTGTCCAAATTGTTGACAACATATACTTGGTGTTTTCTTCATTACGTTACGGAACTTGATGGTGCAACGAGCGTTCTCCAACGTCATCCTACAAAGACGGACGAGTTTGGTAGGGATTCTAAAACAGGCATCTCTACCAAATTCAAATGGTTCCATATATTCAACTGAAATATCCTTGTACTGAAATTAGTCCATTCTCCCCGAGACTCTGACAATAGGACCACTATCATGCGAAAAAAAAACGAAACTTCCATCCGGACATATTGCTTCCCATCAGAGCCGAATCTATCGAACTTAGATTCATCGCTCCAAAGAACAGATTCCCAAGAAGGTATTGTCTTGTTTAGACGCTAATTTGCGAACTTCTTTTGTTTTTTCTGGTGGACACAAATGGTTTCTTATATGTGATGGATCCTCTGAGGCCTCCTTCATTTAAACGGTATCAGACAAGTCTTAAGGAAATTTGGGAGCCATATTCGGTTGCAATGGGCCATTTAATATCCGTGGAAGTCTTGAAGAGATCGTCTTAAAACAGCCCAGCGTCCTTGCTATTTCCTTAACAGTTTTTTCTTGGGTGTTCATGTCCGAGTTCAATTTCTCCTTTTCTCTGAACAGCAAAAGCTTCGATGATGTCCTTACCGTCTTACTTTGATGGAGCAAAGGAAGCTCTCCAACGTTATCCCACATAGACTTACGAGCTTGGAAGGGGTATCAATACTAGATATGGTTCTATCCACGCTACTACAAGCATCTTTGAAGTCAATGAATATGTGGCAGCTTTATAAATCTGTCAGTTCAATTCATTTTGATCGGTTAGATGGGATTGTCACTGTTGAATGAATCATACTGCCCGGCAGCGGAAAGTTGGTCATCATTGCCGTATAACCGTCTGCAGAAATATTCCTTCCATGTCCTCAGCACTGACTGCGATTCTACTACTAGGGTACTCTGTTTATCCCTGCGGGCTGTAAAGTCTGTGTTCTGGCTGTAAAGTCTTGGTAAGATTCTTCTATCTCTCTCACTCATCGATCGAGCTCTTCTCATGCTCCTTTTTCTTCCTTTCTCCTCTGCTCGTCGGATTTCATGCAAATGTCGGCTTTCTACTTCAAACCAAGAGTTTCGTAGTTATGACTGTGTGAAACCCAAGCACAGCAAAAGCGGGAACTGTGCTTGGCAATGGCGCCACTTGTCTTCGGCATTTGCTGCTTCTGGCATAGGACTTTCCTGGGGGCTGAATGTGACTCGATCAGCACAGTGTCCAGCGGTCTCGTGCGTTTGCAGCTGTCGAACTTTTTCACATTACATATTTCGCTAGTTCAAGGACGCATTGAATATCCGCACTTGACTTGACTGCATTCGTCCATCAACTGCCTGGAAAATTTGCTCAAAGATGCTACCAAACCGTCCGTATAAGCTCTAAAAAGTCCTGGTATTAAAGCCACAAGACTATCACTAGCGTTCTTCTTCCGCTGATTAAGCTCTAGAGCATTTTTAATCTCACCCGGTATCTTATCGCAAGGCTGTGTTCAGCGATGGACTCATTATTAACTTAAAGGCTTAGTTATAAATTAAAATGTTTGCATATAGAGTGAAACCAATGCTGATGCGTCTCACATAAGTTTGCTTCCTTCAAGCGGTAAAGAAAATACTGAGAAGGCACAGCCACAGCCTTGGACCCCTAAGGCAATGAGCAGGGTTGTCATATTTCGTCCGTAATACTGAACGTCTTTGCTCCAATTTTCCCGTCAGACTTGATTGTTTTTAAGCCCACATTTTACAGAGCCACCAAAAATGGAAAAATGGAAAAAAATTCTCTCGAAAAATGAAATTGAGTTACGATTTTTCGGTCCCAAGTTAAATTGGCTGCGAATGATTGCAAATTTGTACAAATCACCCTCAATCCCACTTTACGTCACTATTTGCACTTATAAACGTACATACATGGCACAAATATGTATTACCTGAAAGGACCTCACTCCCTCTTACAGGTCGTCCAAAAATCCTAAAAAAAAAGTAATTTTTCGTCAATTTATTGGTAGGAACGTGTCGTTGGTCCTTGTACGCAATTTTATTTTTTTTTCCTTTTTGGGTTAAAACAACAACCGCACCGTTACCGAAATTAATACATATACATATATTCCACGTATGCTTCTTGTCACCCACTCTCAGGACCACGGTTCCTTTTTTTTGTTCTCTCTCACAGCGCCATTCTAATAACTACGTCTGACATTTTTGTCGAAATTTATTGTCACAAGTTTAACACTTAAAAGGACATTCAACATGGCATAATTTGAAAATGAGGACAATTCAATTTGTTTGCATGTCGTCCTAGTCGTCGCTCGTAGCTCGACCGACCGACGAATTTTGTTGTTATTTGCTGATATCAACTATATACGGAGGAGTCCTGACAATTCACTGCCTGTTGTGTGTACACTTTTCACTTACAAAGTTCGCGCCGACATTTACCCCCCCGCAAACGAACACACACACACAAACATACAACAGAAAGTAATCAAAAATTCAATTTAGATGGAGGGACATTTTGAAGAGGACCCTTAACCTCGACGGCAACATCGCTCATTGTCGCCCCCACCCCCCCATCCGCCGCTCTCTATAGAGTAGAGTGCCAGCAGTTTGTCGAGGTCGTCGTATTATTTGCATCTGTGATGGCGAGAAATACTCTCGACAGGTGGTGGTGGTTGGTTGGGTAAAGTTGTTTGTGACTATGGCACCTGGTCGGGAGCAGCGCTAGCTTTTTTTGGCAGGAGGAGGACTTTGATTTGTTGCTGTGGCAGATAGAATGTGAAATATTATCACTGCATGTGTGTGCAGGTGACTGGAAGGTATTTTCGGTTGTCGTTGGTGGCTCTAATTTTCGGTGAATGTGAATTAGGCGCCACGGAATTAAATGCTTTTAAAGGAAATTTCAATTTCCATTAAATTTATTGCACGAAGGAGAGATTGTGCCAGCTAACAGAAGGTTTTTGGAGCAAAACGCAAAACAAAAAAGGAGACAGGTACGAGGTCTAAGGTGGCAACAAGACGAGGAGGAATGAAATTCTTTGGATTTCCCAGGGATATTTAACGCACTTAACTGTGGAAGGGATTGTGATGGCAATGATAATTGTTGTTGTACCTTCAGAAGCTTGTTAAGGAAGTTAATTGAATGAATTACACCCTGGGCTTTATTACTGCGATTTCGTGTAGAGTAACGATTAGCAAATGTGAAATTACGAGGGTTGATTGAAAGATTTTGGTAGGTTTTCCTTTGGTACCATTTTTTCTAACAGAGGCTCTAGGATGTTCCATTCCTGTCGTGCATTTAGGTCGGTTCACAGACGAGCTTCGGTGAGGCAAAGTAAAGTACTTTTAAAAAATGGAAAACGTCAAACATCAAATTTTTTTCAAAGCCAGTGGGGGTGATAGAGGGCTCGGGGAATTCCATCAAAGTACTGCGACCTTCAAACTGATCCTTTCTACCGCCCCTATGAGAGACGTGTGTGTAAGTTGTGTCTTGGGTGAAATCAAGTGATCGAAGTCAACTAAGGATTGTTTGGGCTGAGAAGGAGATTTTATCAGAAGGTGAGCTGAACCCTTTGTTTAAATATTTTAGTCTACCACGAACTATGGCGAGATGGCGAGGAAGCCAGTCAATCCAAGACTCTTTTTCGATCTTTTGCTAGTTTCAACTATAAATTCCTTTGCAATTCTTAGGCCTCTTTGTGAGTCGACCTACCTCTATCTTTATCTGGCTTAAACGTAAGTTACAAAAGAGAAGAACTAGAGCTAGGCTGCCATGTTAGTCAAGGGAAATATACCTCAATCTATCAAGCAGAGATGATTGCTCTGCTACATGCGTTGGAATACCTGATAGAAGGTCAAGTTGATGGTGAAAATATTACTATAGCAGTGGTTGGACGTATGGAGCAAACATATATAAATACATCCCTGCCAATGGAATGTGTTCATAAATTCAATGAGTGCCAATCTTGAAATGAGATGACGCTGCTATGGGTGACGGGACACGTACTGACTGAGGGCAATGAAAAGCAGACTCTCTAGCAAAGCAAGGGTCAACCTCAGAGTTATCTGGTCCGGAACCATTTGCTGCAATTGGCAGAGAAGTTGTGGAGCACCTCATTAACAACTGAGCCGCGGCGGAACATCAGAGAAGGTGGTTACCCGTGGATGTAGGCAGTTTAATGGCTACTTAACGGCCGACTAACTACACTTATAGGGAAGTTTTAAGCTTGGAGCGAAGAGCACTGAAATGGGTGGTAGCATTATCTACAGGTCATGGAAATTTTGAGCATCACCTAAAGAAGATTGTTCTCTTGGAGGATGATACCTGTGAACTATGCCTGGATAAAATCGAGACGGCGGCACATACACTGCCGGCCATAAGTTTGGAATCAATTTGGAGTTAGCCTGTTTCTCTAACTACCGTGAAGAGGCGCTTAACTGAAGCAGGCTTAAAAGGCAAGGCAAGGTGCTGTGGACTGATGAGCCCAAAGATAAAAAAAATATGTAAAATGCAAAAATTAAATAGTGATTCCAAACTTATGGCCGGCAGTGTATATCGTGTCAATGTCCGGCATTAGCTAGTAGAAAAAAGGAGGTCTTGGGGCGCCACTGGGTAGAAACCCAGAACATGAACCAGATTTCTGTTAAGCAGATGCTCGCGTTGACACGAGGAATCAATGCCAGAGAAGAACTGTGGAGAAATAGGGAGAGTCTCTCAGGCTAAGATGGATCGTGGAAGAGGGACGAAAAGAGACCCATAACTGTGGTCTGATTCGGGATCTCTCGAAATAATATTTATGTATAAGTTACAAAAGAGTTCATTACCTATGCGTTTGGATTGCGATGTAGATGTGACAAGTTCATCAGCAAATGGTAGCGATGCCCTTGTGATCGGGGATCCAAGTGAGCGTTGTGGGCAGCAATCTGGTTGAAGGTGATTACTCTCGAACGTTTGTCAGATATTCGCGAGAGGTAGGACCGTGAACATTTTTTTGGTTTTTTCTCGGTTCCGAACATCTAATACCCGGCTCAGTAATCCAACGCACTAACCATCAAAAGATGGAAAACTAAAATTCTTACGTGGGCACGAGAACTTTAAGAATGACCCACGCTCTGAAAGAACGAAGAACCAACCTAACAGGCGTTGTTATCGATTAGGTTTATGTGCCATAGCCAAATTGTTATGACCAGTCTATAACAAAGAGAGATTCGCAGATTTCATAAAACTCAGTCGCAGGGATATTCGTAAAGTTGTCGGCGTCATGATAGGATACTGTGTAATATGCAATCATGCAGCACGGGTAGGACCACCCCACCACGACTTCTGTAGGAACTGCAGGGACGAAGAGTAAATATCCATTCGCCACTTGCTATGTGATTGTCCAGCACTAGCCACCAAAAGGGAGGACACTCTTGGAAGCTACTCCCTTGCGGATATACGGATACATACAAATATCTGGGTGGTTTTTATTGGGCTGTCAATACTGAAATATAGGTTCTCAGGGGTCTACTATTGGGCACAATGGACTCATCGTTAGTCTAAGTGAACCGTTGACAATCTCCTGTCAATTAGGGCAGACATCTACATAATTCAACCTAAGCACTCTAACGCTAGCCTCTTTGCATTGATAGAAGAGTTTTAATGGATTTCTAGAAACAAAATCTTAATTCAAAAATTCGCCAACTGCAAGTTGGGATCTGCGCTATTAGTGGTATTCCTTTCCATTCTTATATTTGCGTCTTAGCTTTGCTTTGTTCTATCTACAAAATCGATTATACTTTTTGAAAGGGTCATATTTCCACGCCTTACTCAAGAGCCGCCAAACAGGTTTTAAATTGTGTGCTTGTCCCAAATTGTAGGGGTTGTAGCTACTTATACTCGAATAATTTTTCAAATATTTTTGTCCCTTGCAACTGTCTTTAAACATCAACAGAAATTCAGTCCAAATCAAACAAGAAATTTAGTAGACAATTTTTCGTTGGAAGTTTGCCGCCAGAATAAACTGAGGGGTCGTGTCCTATATGGGTCAACTGAAATAAGCCAGTTTGTAAAAATGTTCCCTAAATTTGGACGTCCGTTGTGAAAAAGAATCTTTTCCATCCAGGCTTGCTGCATTCCTTACAGATTCCCAGGCAAGTTCCTTAAATCATTTTAGCCTTTCAGGAACGCAGGATCAACAGAAGCTCTGCAGATGTGCTGCAAATGTGAATTTTTATTTTCACTGAGGGAATTGCGTTAGAAGGTTCATCTTACGAAAGTGGGGGACGCGGTTCAGTGGTTAGTGTGTTGGAATACTGATCGGGAGATTCCGGGTTCGAATCCCAGAAAATAAAAAAAGTTTTTTTAAGGTCCCACCTCGTGAATGTCCGCGAGCTTTCGGTTTTGTCTTTGTAAAAGGCTTTGGTGGTCTATCGATTTGGCTCTTTTTCGAACTCGCAGTGTTGAATGATTTTTAATTTTTGACATGAGCCTAGCAACTGCATCCGATTTCTCAATTCCGCTCATACAATTTGTGGATGTTATTCGACTAACTTAGAACCTAGAGCTCCTCTGAGATGACTTTTGTTGATTTTATTGTTGTCAGGGTCTAAATGCCATCTTGAATGCCAATGTAAGTGTAGATACCTCCAATTGAAATATCTTATACTCTTACACTATGGACAGCAATTCGGTACAGAACTCCACACATTTTATTGGCCTGGTTGGAGCTGTTCGTATTAGTCACTATTTCAGAACTTGATATGTAGTCGTACAACGCCGAAATACTTCTTTCTCGAAGGCGATTACGAAATCCTTCCCTTTGTCAACATAATGATACTTTAAGTCGAATTGCAGTTTTGAGGGCAGCTTCTTACTTAAGGTGGCGCTACAATCCGGGGTGGACCTGGGCCTCAACCAACAAGCGTCTCCAGCCAGCTCGATCCAGCTGCCGCCAGTTTCGCACGCTCAGTTGGTTGAGGTCCCCTTCCACCTGCGTGCGCCACCTGAGTCGCAGTCGTCCTTTACTGCGCCGTCCCTCGGGAATGGATTCGAAGATTTTCCGGGCCGGAGCTTTTGTGTCCTTGCGCTCTACTTGACCCAGCCACCTGAGTCGTTGGACCTTCACTCTTCTGGCCAAGTCGATGTCGCTGAACAGCCCATACAGTTCGCTGTTGTATCTCCTCCTCCATTCACCGTCTATGCAGACGGGACCAAAAATCACCTGAAGAATTTTCCTCTCGAAGCAGCCAAGAGCGACCTCATCCGCTTTTGACAGGGTCCATGCCTCTGCTCTATAGAGCAGGACTGGGATGATTAAGGTCTTGTATAGGGTCACTTAAGTGGCTCAAGAGAGGGCTTTGCTGTTCAATTGCCTTCTTAGCCCAAAGAAGCAGCGATTGGGAAGAGTTATTCTTCGTTTGATCTCAGCGCTGATATCATTTTCTGAACTCATAGCGGACCCTAGGTAGATAAAGTCCCTAACTACCTCGAAGTTATATCTGTCTATAGTGACGTTCTGTCCGAGACGTCGATGCTGGTTGTCCTTCCCTGTTGACAGCATACACTTAGTCTTGCCCTCATTAACCTCTAAACCCATCTTCGCCGCTTCCGCCTTAATACTCACGAAAACTCCACTGACATCACGCTGCGTTCTTCCTTTTGTGTCAATATCGTCGGCGTATGCGAGTAATTGGATGGACTTTTGAAAGATTGTGCCTCTGGTGCTGGCGCATGAGTTTTGCACAATTCTTTCAAGAACGATGTTAAAGAAGAAACAAAAACCTTTTTTGACATCGAAAGTCTCGGTTAAGTTTTTACCGACCTTGATGGAGCAGCGTGCATTCTCCATCGTCATCCTGCACAAACGGACGAGTTTGGCAGGGATGCCAAAACTAGACATTGCTCTATATAGCTCGTCTCTATAAATGCTGTAATACGCGGCCTTAAAATCGATGAAAAGGCGGTGTGTATCGATTTGAAGTTACTGGGTTTTGGCCTAAAACTACACTGATGTGGACCGATCAGGTTGTTGACGAACGGTTTCAGGCGTTCACATAATACGGCAGATAAGATCTTATATGCGATGGGCATCTTCTATAATAAATAAATCCACCGGCAAGTTAGGGCCATCTGTTGGCTTCTTTTTGACGAGCTTTTAATTTGATGTTGGCAATACCAAAGCGTTTAAAATATTTGTAGATATCTAGTGTCAGGCGCCCGCGGTAAGAAATTAATCATTTTATCCTTGGACATTGCTGGGAAGTGTTTAAAGATATTTTCGAAAGTGTACGCAGCATTACAGAAACTGTGTGAAATTTCAAAATAATTTTTGTTGCAAATAAAGCCCCTTCAGCGGCAGTGGTCAGGAAATTTACAAAAAAATTGTGAAATAGGTATTCTTATGGATAGCCAGACCTATTGTTGTGGCTCAAATGACAAACAAAGAAGAGCGTAAAGACCTGGGATTTTTTGACAAAATTGTCTAACCTTCGAGTTAAGTGAGTTGGAAATTATCGTTGATTTTGATTGTAAAATTAAGTTTTGACCTCGGAAGTTATTTCAACAAGCAAAACTATACGATTTCAGGTTCCACAAATCCTCACGTAGTCGTAGCGAAGCCTATAAATCCTCAGAGAGTGGGGATTTTGGAGTAGTGGCATCATTGATCCTTACTTCTTTGAAAGTGAGGCTAAAGTGAGCTACAGAGACATGAGGCAGAGACTTTCTATAACCGAAATTGGACAATTGGGACTTAATGGGCTTTAGTTTCAGCAGCACGATCGTTTGAGTAATAAGTTCGGTAAACGTATAATCAATGTGCTTTGACCACCTGCAATTTGCAATTGCAATTTGACTGCAATTTGACACGACGGACTTTTTTTTATATGGAACTGATAGAAATTGTTATTACTCCAATCATCCACAAGAAATTGACAACACAGATGGAGCTACAAAAAATCGGCAATGTACCGCGGAATCGGGTTAACAGGATGGGCTAAGGCCAAGCCAACCGTGGCAGCTATTTGAAGGAAATAAACCCTACAAGTAATCGGAAGACGTACTCTTCTTAATAAAATAACGATCATTGAAAATTTTTCAATGGTATAGTCTATACAGCAATTTCAAAAAGAAACAAACAGATGGGCCACCCTTTCTTAAACCGATTTCCAAGATATCGAGGGTTAAAAATGCAAACGATTAGGTGTATATTGTACTAAAAAACGTCAAAAGGCGACTCACGAGTCTTCAATTAACACAAAGTGTGTTCCACCAAATTACTGCCAATGCTCCTTGACAATCCTTAAAAGCACTAAAAATTCAAAAAAAAAACTCCTAATCACGAAATAATTTACAAATTAGCACCATTTGCATTCCACAAAAGGAACCTACAACGAAATTCATTTATTGATCTATGTCGTGGGTAATTACATCCTCGTAATCGAATCGAACCATCTAATTTTCCTTATTTTTCCTCGGTAATGGGTGCAACATTGCCTTGCTACCGTCGCCTCTGTGTCTCACTCATAAATTTTAACCAATTAATCGTCCCGTATATCACTCTAGTCGTACAATATGTAACCCCATGTATAATTGCAACTTCCTGGTGATGTACAACACCAATAAAGCACCACACTCCTCTAGCTCGTATCTAGGTGCCCCCCTTGCAGGAACTCCTCCACAATGTAACACATTCTGGGTTAAGGTGAAGTCGTGCGGTCGGAATGTGTGACCGTAAGTTAATAAATTTTCCAAAGAACACTCCACCGCCGACGCAATCAGCACCTTTGACCAGATTTATTCGCTCCGCGACTCCTGAATGCTACAAATGGCTTCCAACATAAACACTACCAGAAGGACTAAGAAGGCAAAGGCTCCACAACATGCACGAGGGAATTTTTATTTTTATAACCAACGATGACGATGACGACGACGTCGCGAATACCTTGGAACACCGGAAGATGCTTGTCCCTGGAAAATTAAATTCTGGTCACGAATTTTCAGCCAAACAACGAAAACACAGTCAAACACTGCCCGCGCTCGCCACAGGAATGCGTTCAGCCGCCAACGATTGTGGCGCGGTTGGTTATATGGTGAATCCTCTTCGCGTTCTGTGGTATCTTTCAGGACGACAGGCAATCTAGCACCTGCCATAACGTAGAACCAATATTTACACGCTTTTCATTAATTCGCCATAATGTGTACAAGTATGTGTGTGGTGTTGTACGTGTATTCTGTAGATGTGCGACCTGTGTCGTGCAACAAAAGTCACGCAAACAGCACACAGGCAATGCGTTGTCTTCCACCGAATTAATCCACCTGGACAACAATTCTTTTTCGCCCCCGCATGCCGCTGTGATGATTATGATGATGGTCGGGTGTCCACTAACTGCTAACGCGATAAACATTACTTCCACCATTCAGAGAACACAAAAATAAGGACTAGCACCAGGAGCAGGTGTGTAGATGAAAGTAAGTACAGTTGCTCAGTAATGGTAATGAAACTGACTCCTCGAACTCATAATTAAACCTGAGAAGGACGACAGTAGTGTCGGATGTCGAAATTAAATGCACAACCACAGCAAACACGGCGCTGTTGTCCTGGGGCAGGGAATGGATGGAGGAAATCGTGAGAGAACGACAGGCGACTTGGTTTCTTTTTTTTCAGGATTTTGGATGTGTGTGCTTTGGGTTATTTACTGTTATTAGCATGAATGGCGCTGGCACATCTAATGAATGGCTGAGATTCGTGTTTTCCTGGCCAAGGAAATTAGATTTTCACAATACGGCGCGCGTGATAGATGGATTTTAGTGGGCAAATTTTTCGATTTTGCCTGAAGTTTTGAGTGTTGGAAAGGAGGAGAATTTAAGGGGGTTTGAGACAAGGCTGGCGGATCAAAATTTTAGGGAAAAAGCTGCAAATAGATGGTAACACTTACGGCAAAAGTACCTTGTACAGTGGGGTCTATTTGTTTACGTTCAATTGGTACTAAATACTAAGGTCTGGTCCATAAGGATCTATTTTCGAAAGGAAAACGTAGTCATGTCCATGAAGTTTTTTGAGGCTCAACTCGATATTATAGGCCTTCCACATTCCTGCCATATGGTACCTGTCAAACAGATAGTTAGTTCATGCCTAGCCATTTTATCCTAACGTAGCCCATCTTGAAATTTTCCAAGGGTGAGAAAGTCCAGCAAGCGAATCTTTTACTTACGGATATGTATCATGATCGGAATCATGATCAAACATTTAAAGATATGATCGTGTACTAGGAGTAGGCTTTCGGTCAACCCTCTAACAACTAAGGTTGTCCTCTTTACGAGAAGGAGGAATGTGAACGGTCTGTCTCAGCGAATGGTTCAAGTCGAAGACAACCGAAAAAGGTTGTTTGGATCTGTACGGCTATGATAAGACCTTTTCTAGGTCATGCGTCGGTTGTTTGGTGGAGGGCGCTTTCGCGTAAGTATGTGATTGCCTTCTGCACTAAGCTCCAAAGAACGGTCTATCTCGGCTCCACGGGGGCTTTCCCGAATACGCTTGGCTCTACTCTAGACGGTCAGCTTGATTTATCTTCCATTGATACGTACACTACCGGCCATAAGTTTGGAATCACCATCCAAATTTTTCATTTTCGTATTTTTTTTTTTTTTATTTGGCCTCATCAGTCCACAGCACCTTGCTTCACTCCTCCATCGTACAATTTTTATGCTCTTTGGCCCACAGCAACATTTTCGGTCGATTTTGAGACCAGAGCAAAGGTTTTCGAACTGCTATCCGGCCTTTTAAGCCTTCTTCAGTCAAGCGCCTCTTAACGGTAGTTAGAGAAACACGCTGATGGAAACCAAAAAAGTGATTCCAAACTTATCAAAGCAATATATCGTCTCAGACGCGATGGATTTTAGTATCATTCGAACTGGAGTGTCGATGACCTTGTGCGACAGTTATCCTACGACCCTGGTTCCATGGATATGCTGCCTGATGCAATGAGGCCGGAAATTCGGCTGCATTGCAAATTTAGAGTCGACTTTTCTTGAGTTCAGAATTGGCTTCGGCTAGAGTCTGAGCCTGAACTGGGATGTAAATATTCGAATTTTCACGGATGGTTCAAGAGTCTGGCGAGGTGTTTTCGTGAAGACCGACAATAGCATGCCACTGTTTTTCAAGCAGAGTTGGATGCTATCCTAATGGCCACCAACTACATTATTAAGAATAGGTGAAGGGGTCGGAGTATTCGCGTCTGTAGTCACAGTCAGGCTGCGCTTAAGGCCTCGCTCCACCCTTAAGCTCGTTCCAAGACTGCCAAGAACTCTTTGAAATTGGTCACAAGACTGAACTCATTGACTCTTGTTTTAGTTCCAGCTCACACTGGGATTGCGGAAAATAAGATCTCCGATGAGATTGCTAAGGAAGGCTCAGAGGTTGTTTTCTCAAAACCTGAGCCTGCGTTGGGTCTTCCCACGTTCTCGGTGAGGAACACGATTGTATGTGGCACGTCCCTTTAGGATGCAGGTGGACTAACCGACTGCTCCCGAACGTTTGTAAGGATTCAGAGGCATTCTCGCTATCTCTCAGCAGAAAAGTCTGTACACAAGTTATAGGCGTTCTCACGGAACATTTTTCTTTTGCTAAACATCTTAGCGCGCTAGACTTAAGGGACACCACTGTCTCTGACGCCTATAGAGAAGGCAACGATACTTCGGATCACTTCCTTTGTTATTGTTCTGCCTTTGCTCGGATCTGGTGGCAGATCTTCGGTGCTGATGTGATGAGTGCTGATACTGTAAGTTCTGCATCACTGATGAGCCTTCGCGGCTTTCTTCGAAAGTCGAAGAAATTCCAGTAAAATTGTTAATAAATCCTTTCGCCCCTTGAAGGGCATAGGACGTCAACAATGCCTGCGCACCACCTTGTTCGGAGTACTGCAATGCGTCTAAGCTGCCTCGAACTCATTTTCAAAGAGCTTGAGTTCTCCTCCAATGGTCTCCCCTACGGATTCCACAGCATGGCATACTTTTCAATGGAGTTGACTTGCGCCACAGGGTGCTACAATGGATTGTGTGTCTTTTCACTTTAGTCCTGTCGGTTATAATCCCCACTTTGTTTCAGCTAAGGGGACATTTTCAGGTCGCAGAAGATGGCCACTTCCTAAACTTTATCCACCCTACGCTTACGCGATAATGCATAAAGTCGATAGTTGCTTCGCTATTGATCATAGATCCCAGATACTCGCACTTGGGAATAACTTTTCCATCTACTAAATGTCTCGAATATGTCGGAGTGGATCAGAGAATGTGGAGTACAGATAGTTTGTCTTTTTTGGACTGACTCGATACCCATTTACCTCCAAAGCATCCACTCATACATCAAGTGCTCGTTGCAGGAAAGTTTGAGCATCGTCAGCAAAGAATAACTGATGCACCTTGTGGTCCGTCACATTTCCTTCAAGCAGATAATCTACGACTGCAATAAATAGCAAAGGACTTAAGACGCTTCCCTGGTGCACACCGAATTTAATTGGGAACTCTTCAGTGACTCAGTCTTTTGTCCGTGATAGATGATCTGTACGTAGGGTTCTGGATGTCTTAGCAGCACCCACGTCAGAACTGCTGGTTGTTTATCAAATGCTTTTTTTATTAAATTCGGAATATAATAGACAAGCGCCCCCATCTGCTTGCTGCTTCTTGAGCTCTTGTCAGTCTATATACTGACGTTAGCTTCATCGCCCACGACGCTACACTTCTTCCTTTTCATGCGATATTGGGTTTCTAGTTCTTTACTGCCGACTTCGATGCCTTGATTTCTGTGCGCTCATCGATCTATGTATCTCCAGATGCCTGCCGATAGCCATGTCCGGCGGAAGGGCAACACATTTTTTTTTTTTCTGCCCACCTTCCTTCAACACGTTGTTCTACATAGTTTCTGTGAAAAACCGAAATCAATTTCAAATTCCCTACTTTCCATATTCCAATAACTGATACTCGACAATTCATCACACATGTGTATACGAGTATCATTGTCCTTTCAGATACTCTGCAGCATTGTACGAAACAAGCAAAATGTAAGGTATTCATGGGAACTGCATGCATTCCCTTCAACTTCAACTCACAGCTTCCACCTTCGCCACAGCAACTCACCATTGCTTGCTTGTCTGAGAATATAATATTCAAATAAAACTCCTTTTTAGTGCAAAAGTATTCACAGAACACACAAAAATGAGCTTTCCAGCTTATATCCTGCTGCTTGGGCCGACACCCCCTGCTGCATCGGTTTCAATGTTTGGATACTGGCCATAAAACATTTTTACTAGTGGCACGTGATTTCTCACAGTGATACTTCCTGGTGGCACAAAGAACAGGAGAAATTCTCAAAAAAAAAAAGAAAAAAACCAATGAAATATCCAAGTACCTATTCTTGCATCCTAATAGGACTTTCAGACAGACTTTCTCTCTGACTCGGTGTCTGTGCTTCGTAGACCTAGAAACTTGTTGTGAATTCCCGGTGCAACTCTTGCAATTTGTGTCGAATAGTTCCGCTTGCACAACTGTATCTCCAGTTTCTTTCTCTTCGTCCTTTTTTGTGGAATGACGAGCATGAGAAATCGTCGAGTCCAAGGTGCCACTAAAACTATCCGCTGGCTGCCTGCTAGCTCGTGCATTGATAATGCGAATTTATGCCTTCGATTTGCTTAAAATGCTAGAATATTAGTTTGTTTATATTTCATGCTGTGTCCTTTGCAGGGGAGGTGATTTGTTTAGTGGTTTGTATCCTGGTTTTTCGCCTTTCCATACAAGAGTAAGAAAGCATTACCATTCGACTGTAGTAACATCTAAGCGGGTCAACATTTATTCAGTGTTTTGCTCCATTTAGAGTTGAATGGTTTGTTGTTTTCTGTTTTACAATGACAAGCATTTTTTCGTCCTGCTTAGGAGATGTGTGTATGTAGGTCAGGCTGGAGGCATGATTATTGTTTTGAGCTTTGCTAAAAGGCATTTTTTTTTCTTTATTGCTGCGCACTTAAAGTGAGTGAGTACCATTTTTTTTGCGGTGAACGTCTTTCGCTTGTCAGGTCAAGGACCTAGTTTATGGGTTTCCTAAAACTTCTTTTTTTTATTTATTGAGATCGATATTTTTTGTACAACTGATGTGCTGTGTCTTTGGCTATATCAATACGAATTGCACTTAAAAATTACCACAGCTTACCGCATGAGAATAAGGAGAATTTGAAATGAGACGAGCAATCCTTGAGGATTGTCTGTGCTATTAGGACGGGAATTAAATGGAAAAATCCTAAGATGTAGGTTCTGGACTATGGCTATATGTATGTACTTAGTTCTGCACTTACTCGTAGGTCATGTGTTCCCTGGCTACGTATCTCAGCGTCTACAGGCTTTTCTAAAATTTCAATTGGGATCCCTGTCCGACAGTTCGGTGGTCCTTCACATGGTTTGGCGAGCCATAACATTTTCGACATTTCCCATAATGTGGCTAATCTCCAGCCTCTTTCATCTTTGATTGTGAGACATCGAGTAAAAAAGTTTCCAACTTCTTCGAGGCATTGTCTTTCTGTAGTCATACGAGTATAAGAACATGGAGTTCATGTTGGTGTTCCAGCCGATTGCAATGATTCTTCATACGTAGGAAAACCAGCGAACGTTTCATTGATCATGAATACGATGTGTCTGTAGTTTCCTTTCCAATAGTTATCCAGGCATTTTTGTGAAAGGCCAAAAGTTAAGTCTTAATGGCGCGAATGAACAGATATTTAGTACCTTCTACTAAATGCTAGCTCGCAAGTACCTATTCTCTGGTGTTCACTGTGGTTTAGCTCTAAAGCATCTCTAAACAGCTGTAGGTCTTTAAATTATGTATGATGGACCTTCTTGGCCTAAGACCACATGGATGATAACCAACCAGATAGTTCAAGTGGCATACTGACTGCGTTTTTGCGGTTTCGTTAGGTTAGGTTTAGGTTGAAGTGGCTGCCAGCTGGGAGTCGCCAACACACTTTGACCAATGGTAGGTCCATTGTGATACCACGTGGATCATGGGAGAAAGTTCTTTCTACCTACCCGTTAAAACCAATTTGAGCTTCTTATGAAACGTAGGAGGCTCTTAATGTCAATATTCATCAGGTCACCTATATCGTTGTAATAGGGAGCTCCTAAGTGCAGCTTCCTTCTACGGGAGAGAGCTGAGCAAAGAGGCCTATCCTTGTAGCATGCTTGCCTATTAGACAGGGTCCAGTGATGACACCTATTCGAATTCTTAGAGCGCTTTAGATCCAGCTTCGGTCAAATCTGTTTTGTCGCTAGACATGTTGATCCACTTGTCCACCTAAGATTTGTACTCTCGACAGCATCCAGCGTACTCTGCTCTGAGGATGATTTTGTGGATTTAGTTTCTTATCCCCACAGGATTGGATTCGGGCCTTGTACCCTGGTTCTTACGAAATTTTCGATCGACATTCCTGCTGTGGCACCTGACTAGTGCCCCTTATGCTCTCTTCTATTCTCTCGATGAAGTCGAAGTGCCTCCTACTCACAGATTCATCTTATAGAAAAGCCTGTCTATATCACTGGATAAACCTGACCTATCTTCTCCGGCCACTGAATTTTCTGAAGGAAACTGGACTAATGCGAAATTGGCGCTGTTGAGTAGGTCTCCTTTCTTGTGGATTGGGCAAACGATGCTGAGAATATCAGGCATATACTCGCCTGATCAAATCTTGGAAATGAGTTGATGTATGTATGTACGTTCTCTACCAAGACGTTTCCAGCCATTTTGAACAGCTCGGCCAGAAGGCCATTAGCTCATTTGTTGGATTTGAACTTGGAATAGAGCAGATTCCACTTGGTTTTGAAGGAGGAGGGAGGAGGGTTCATTCTGCATCTTGTTTAGCTGCAGGTGCTGGCCGACATTCTCCTTCAAACCCGTGGTTTCTTGGTCGTGGTAGAGTGAAAGTCAGCACATCAGTTGTGATGATTTTGATGCATGTTGGCAGCGTAGCCTGGCGGCATAGGAGTTCTGAAGAGATTTTGGGATACGCGTTCGGTGAAGATTCTGGTGGTCTCTTTTGATTGCTGTGGCTCACATTGATTCTTCTTTGTTGTGGCACTTGGGATATTCGCATTCGTACAAGGCAGTGGTTCGAGTCGATGTTGACTGCTCGGAAGGTTCGGACATCCAGAACACTGGAGGCATATCTTACGCCGATCGCAATGTCATCAATTTGGTTGACCGTTTCATGATCAGGGGGCAATCATGTCCCCTTGTGAAATTTGCTTGCTACAGTGACGTTTCACCCCAAAACAAAATCAATCAGTCTGAGTCCGTTGTCAGACGTGGTGTCGTGCAGGCTATGTTTACCGTCTATCCTTCTAAATGTGCCCTCCTTTCCTATTTTGACGTTAAAATCGCCTAGCACGATTTTAACGTCGTACTTAGGACATTGCTCATAGGATTGATCGAGGAGATCGTACAAGCATTCTTTGGTAGCGTCGTCCTTGTCTTCTGTGAGAGCGTGAGCGCATATTAGGCTAATGTTGGCGAATTTAGCCTTGATGCGGATTGTCATAAGACGCTTGCACACGCGTCGAAAGTTCAAGACTTCTTGCCTAGGTATGTCACTTATAACAAATCCGCATCCGAATAAGTGCTGCTTTTGCTCTCTGTAGCAATCTCGCCGTAGTAAATATTACAGTTTTTTATCCTCCTTTTGCCCAGCCAATCCCATTGCACTTCCTGGATGGCTGTAATATCTGCTTTATAGCAGACTAGGGCCTCTGCTAATTGATCGGCTGCACGCGGCCTGTTAAGGGTCTGAACATTCCACGTGCAGATCCGAAAATCGTTGTCCTTATTTCGTTTGCCAGGGTCGTCAACAGTAGATTCGTCATTCCTATCCAAAGTTTGTTGTTGCTTCGTAACTATCCTTTTTTATGCGGTAGGGAAGTTACTCCGACGCACAACCTGGAGGGCCAGAACACTTTATACAACCCCTACGACGAGGGGCTGGTTACACCGATGCCAATTACCCTCTTAGGCGATGCGAGCGCTGCCGTTGGCCCATTAAGGGCTCCTCCGCCTTTCAAGACCCTGTCTCAGTCGTGAAAGTTCCTTACTGACCTGAGCTCCAAATAGGTTTGAGTAGTAGTAGTAGTAGTAGTAGTAGTACTAAGGCTTTCGCTGGTCTGCCTGTGGATGCCACCGTTGATTCCGTCTATGGAACTCCTCCGCTGCACGTCGTCATTCTGAGGACTTCTTGTAAGACATCTGATCCGCAAAATGCGGGCAAAATGCGTCGAATTTATCCCGGTTAAGCTTGCGCTGGTCTGATTGTCCAGCTCCACATGCAAAATCCGATTCAGTATAAGCTCATTATTAGCTTACTTTCAAATTGCTATTCAGTAAGCATCACGTGGAGGTGATGATGCATTGTTGCCCACCTTTCTCTTCACCTTTCCTTATTTACGATGTCTAAGGTAGATGCAATTTATCGAATTCATCCACAGCACCTTCCTTAATTTATGTCGCAATCCCCAAAGTCAAAAACCGTATTCAATGCATCCAACCATGACTGGCTTGCACAGTCATAGAGAAGATCATCAACCGTACACACACATATCAGGACTGTCAATGAAGCTATCAAATCAGTAGAGAACACCCCATTCAGTCCAGTTGTCCTCACTACCCGCCGTCTCACTCTCCTCAGTTGAATGCGAACTAGATACCTCAAGCTGTGAGATTCGAACAAATTTCAAAATCATTTCACGTACAATTTTAATAATAACTGTCCGTCCCGGTGTGGATATAAATTAAGTGCAAAAAAAAAGCACTCTACTCGAACACGCGCTCCCAGAACTGGCGTGAGTAAGTCACATTGCAAAACCCGGCTCCTTGTGGGAGCACTTTAATAAATATGCTCCAAGCAGCAGACGAATACCTGCACTGTGTGTATAGCGTGCATTTTTCTAATAAAGATCTCGGCAGTCGATTAAGACATATGTACACACTACCCTAGTTCACCCAATCACCCCCCAGGATCTCTTCCTTTCTGTGCGGTTTTTTTTTTTTTAATTTCTACTCACCCATGTACTCGCACACACTTTTCATCGCGTAAAATAAATCAGAAATTAAATTTAATTACCGCCTTGCAACGTACAAATCCTGTCAATATCACAGTTGACTGCAAGTTCGGCATTTGACTGTATGCCTGTAGTTCCTTGGCAATTAAACATAAAGTGAGTGGGGGTTGGTAGAGCAACCACAAAGGTGCCGGAAGGAAGTGCATTTTGGATTAAAATGTTTACCATCAGACTATGTGCAAGTCCCGTGTCAGAATGCAATTGAAAGAAGGCACACTTTGTGCTTCGTGCCTGAGAGAGTGTCTGTGTGTGTGTGTGTGCGTTAAATATGTTAACTAAAACAAATTGCTACGGGTGGCGCAAACACGGTAATTGAAAGGAAAATGTTCAGTTCCATGGAAGTAAAGTGCGTTTTTAGTGACTTGCATGCCAGTTTTTTTTTTTTAAATTATACAAGTGGCATCAAATTGCTGGAAGCTCTATAGGTACATATGTATGTACATGAGCAGCCAATTCTAAATTATATGTCGACAAGGTACTTCGTGTTGATTGTGTTAACATGTTGTCTACGGATATGTATGGGTGGGGATTTTGCGTTTATTGGTGGAGTTTTAGCTTTAGATGACGATAAATGCGAGCTATAAGGACGAAAACATCTATTCCGACTGACAGTTCAAGGCGGTGTTTTTGCACCACTCTTATGGCTCATAGTCAGGAATAAAATCCTTATACGTTTAGACAGAGAAAGAATTAAAGTAGTTGGGAATGCGAATGATATGGTGATACTTGTGTCAGGAAAGTACCCATCCGTGATAAGCGGAGGAGCTCTGAGCAAGGTTAGCGCATGGGCCAAAAGGCCTTAGGGTAAGCCCGAGCAAAATTGAACAGATGCTCCTCAGCACTAAAACCAGAATACCTGAATTTACACTTCCTCGACTAAGTGGTCAGCCACTTTCCCTATCATCCACTGTTGAATTGAAATTGAATATAGACCAGCGGTTCTTCACCCGCATACATATAGCATTCTGCAACAGCACCTTCCACAAAAGATGGGGTCTGTAATCAAAATTTAATGTACACTACCGTAGTAAACCCATATAGGTCGATATTATGGTGCCCGGCTCTAAGGAAAACCTATATCATAACCGAACAGGGTACAAAGAGCAGCATGCATAGGTACGGTCTACGGTCGATTCCGTCAGATACGCTTATGGTCCTTCCGCATCTTCTACCACTAGATCTACGTATAACAAATATCACTTCATATAGCGCAATTAGACTCAGAAAGTCCAGGTGCTGGACAGCAAACTCCTACGGGCACAGCAATATTTTAGATACTCTACCAAGAGAACTCACATTGTCCCCTACAGACTACATTAACCCCACAATGAACTTCACAACGCACAATTTCCCGTAAGAAAAAAATTGCAAGACGGTCAGGTGAATAAGGATTTTGATCTTACAATACACACAGATGGTTTAAATGGTTTGTCCACCAAAGATCATCATTTTTGTTGTTAGCCAGGCTGCTATCGATGCTATGGACCCAGTAACCATATCATCCAAACTGGTACTAGAATACCGAAAAGAGCTAGCCTCGCTAAGTGGCCAATTAATAGTAACTTTGATCTGAATTCCAGGACATAGCAACGTTTATAGCCAGATGCAGCCCTCCACTGATCAATTGCGGAACTAAATTACATCTCGCTCGGGGCAATTAAGGCTAATATCTCCACAGTCTGTGAGCGCCAAGTGGTTAGTGAGTTAGATTGCTGAGCGGGAGGTTCGAGGTTCGAGTCCCAGAGAACACCAAAAAACTCGCGAATGTCTGACAAACGTCCGAGAGTAATAACTGTCAAGAGAAAGCTTCTCAATATGGCTCTAAACTGTAGGTCCTTTCCATTTGTGTGAAAAATATAACACGCACAACACGAATGGTCGCGAGAAGCTAGGCCCTGGACCACATACGGTCCATTGCGCCCAGAATTTGTATTTTTGTATCTCCTCAATCTTCCTTCAAAAAGCCAATCTCAGATGGACTAGGCTGACGAACTGCGTCACATCCAGAAAGATGTGGCCAAGCTCTAACAAGGCTTAACCAAACGCTTTACTATCTACCCGACAGTTGCAATATTTTTCACCTCTTGAGCAAGATCTGGAATCAAGGGGAAAGAAGCACATTAGCGGTAACTGTCCGGACACAACAATCTCGATTTACACATCTCTTAGTTTACAGAGAATGTATGGCAGACTAAGTTGGATAGACCTAGAACGCCTAGCGCTACGCCTTATACCGATTTATAAGACAAAAAGAGAAAAAGTTGATGCATGAGCTTGATTGACTTTGTGTATCCAATTTAGTTTCCGAACTCAAGATTCAAAGCAGAATAACCATCCGCATCGTTACCGTCTCTCTGTGTAAGTTTTAAGTAAATTGGGAAATGGTGTCGATTTCAGCAGCAAAATCGTCTTTTTGGACGGCGGGCTCCGAGTCGTAGGAAAGACAAATCATCCTCAAAGGCTGACTGTTGGGGAACTGTTAACCATTGTAACTCCGGCGATCCAAAAACAATTAAAGCACTTAAGGAAAATATTTATCCAATCATTCAGGGAAGATAATCAGCTGATAGTATAGACATATACATATGTATGCACGTATACGTAGTGATGAATATAGCCCTCAATTGTATCTACAACTATTTCACAAGGCGCGATAAGTGTGTGTGTCTGATAGATACATGTAGCGAAAGAAAGGTGGCAATATTCCCTACATGATCTTATGTGAATCGATTTAGTTGTCATAGACAATAGCGTTAGGCAGGACTCTCGACAGCTATATTTGATAAATTAACTTAAGCTTATCTTGACGAATCTGCCTACACTACTACTATTCTCTACTATAAGTCGGAGTGCCAATCGGATTGATTAGAGGAATTCAAATCTTTAGGCCTCAGATGGAGAGTTTGTAACCATGTATGTAATTCATTCGGTACACAACAATGCTTCCTCATAATGCATTACTCTGATACGCCTTTCGCAAGTCCGAAATCCTTCATTTTGCCTAAGGGCTATCCCACTTGTATCTACTGCGTCTGAAATATGTTGCACTGAATTATCTCCTCTTCTTTTGATATGCAGTGTTGTACATACATAGTTATCCTCGCATACGTGTTCACTGTTATCCAAACATACATACATAGATGGCATGCAATGCATTGTAGTCCCTAAGAAATCCCACAACGTAGATAGAGCCAAACAAGTGATAAGAATAGCACCTGTATTTCTAGCTCTCCTCTTTATACCCGTATATAGGTATGTATATCCTTCATCCTAATTTTTGGTTTAGTACCAAAACTACTTCAGTGAGATGAAAATTTAACAATCATACTGCGTGATGCAAATGTTCTTAAAAGAAAGTGTTTTGAGCTCAATATAAACTAATTTTAGAGTTGTTGACTCATATTTGTTTGAGATGTTTATCCAGATGTGAAAGTGCTAGTTTTGAAAATTTTAACTTCTGTTGTAGATTTCTTCAGTTAAGTGAGTAAAGATACATTTTTGTTTGGATTCGATGCAAGGCAATGCTAGTTTTTCTCTTAAAATCTCAAAAAAAAAGTACAAAAAAATGCTTTTTGCGTTCCACAAGCTCTTCTACCGAACTCTATGAATAATCAACCGGAAAATTTAAGTAACGACATTCGCTTACATGGACCTTGAAGACGTCTAAGTTTCTCTAGCAAATTTTTAAAGCTTAGTGTGAGCGCTGTGGTTTCGTTGTTTCTGGACGTTCTGGACTATCGAGCGGAAGAGTAGAGGTTCCGACCTGGATTCTTGCAAATAAGTTGTTTCACCGTCTCTTAGTCTTCGTTTTCTATGCAAGAACATTTCATTTGTGAGAAAAATATACCTCGCAACGCACATGATGAATATCTGCAAGAAATACAGTCAGTCAAACCAGATATTGTTTTTTTTTTTTTTCATGCATTTTTCAACTTGGAATACTTCAAACAATTTTTAAAAATTCTGGAAACATACCTTTTATAGAATTCTAATACTGAAATTCTATCCTCGAAATCTTCTTTCGTTGAAAATACCGCGATTTCCACTCAGTTGTATCAGGTCGTCCTTAGAGTTGACTGAAAGCTAAACAAAGCCATCCACTGTACACCTTGTAAACACTGACACACTCGCAGAAAAATTAATGACTTGAAATCCAGGATTGGGCACTGTTCAGTGACTCAGTGTACCAGAGGAACTTCAACCCTATTATGAACGATTTGATGGCGGTATTGGTAGATTATTTGTGACTACCCCAGCGCTGCATCTCATTGAAACTATCTTCCAAAAATCTCCAGGTCCAGTGATGTCATTGTTCAATATGTACCAAATCTTAAAATTTAATTTCACTGAAAACTTCAGTTCTCCATGAGTGATTTTATTCAACACAAAATGCCCGTAATCCATACTACTAGGTATAGCCGACTCCATGTATCTTGCTAAGAAACCTCACTTGTATCTTCATCCAGTTCGTCGTCTGTGGTACCGTCGGCCGTCGAGGCATTCCTTCTGCGTTTGACATTTATCCTTGGTTTTCTCAGCTGCCAGGACTCTTCATTTGGCGTTATTCGTTCTTCCTGGCTTACAAATACAAATATTTAGTGCAGCATACCGTTGGTGGTCCCGCTTCTAGATTTTCGCGACTATTTTATGAAATTGTTCACCCAAATGAAATGATCTACAGTTTGAAGCCATATCTATGAGCCGAATTGAGAAACTTTGTTATGACAGTTATAACTCTTAGGACTGCTGTCAGACATTCTCGAGAGGTAGGAGTGTCAAAAATCTGTTCGGTGTTTTATGGAATTTGAACATCGAAGCTTAGATGCATTACCTACTAAGTTACGGTGCTCAATTCTTCTTCACATTAAATTCAACAGGGCTGGGCCTAACTCTGAACCTTGGGGAACATCTCCTGCGATTTTGTCCATCAAGGCCCGCTCTTGCTTCAGATTTTTTGGAGAACCGGAATCTTTTAAGAATGGTAGCACGAGAGTAAGGCACAGCTCCCGATATCCTTTGTCCAGAACCTGAGCCTTTGACTACTCAGAGTACTTCTTTTTTTGTGCTGCTTAATAAAGGGGCGTGAGGCTAAGCATTGCTCCTATGGCTGCCGTGGGATAAGTTTGCACTGCACCAGTGATATCCACCCACTCTGCGCTATAATATTGGTTTAATTTTGGCTGTATCATGACTTAGAGGAGTACTTTCCAGTCTGATTTGCTTGAGCACATTTTCAATTTTGCTTGAAAAGAATACAAGAACAGTTCTGCTGCGATTGTTAGTCAGGCGGTTTCTCTTGCACCGGTAAGTAAGTAAGGTTAAATGCCATTTGTACCAATGTATCGGTTCTTACGCTCGCGTCATCATCTGGATATCCTGCATAACTAAATTTTATTCGAATTTCTAGTAGTCCGTCTGTAACGGGTATAGTACTGCTCCTTGCGTTCATCATTATACACACTCTAGCTTTATTATTCTTTTTTGGAGCATGGGTAGAATCCAGTTTACAATCAGGAGTACAACATTTTTACTGGCCAAAGCTTCTGTTATTACCTCGCACGAGGACGGTTTCCTTTGTCATCTACGTATGAAGAGCGCCCCAACCAACCTCTTTTCATTTGCCGAAGGAGAATTTATATCTTCTACTTCGCCATGTTTTGCTAACTTGTGAACTTAATTCTTAACATTGTGCCCGGTTGAGCATTGTACGGCAATCGCTGACTACTTTAGATTTGATGGCAAAAGATTTTAGCCCTTTAAGTGCAACCTAATACACATCAAGATCAGCCCAGGACTAACAATAAGCAGCTACGTAACAATTGAATAAAAATTCCCTAATTTGATACTCTACAAATTCTGCATACACATATTGGCCTCTTTTCAGAGAAGCTTCGTCAGATATTCAGTCCTATGTAAGATACATTTGCGAATTCTAATCGTAAAAGCTATATCAAGAGGCTAATTTTGACCTTAAATAGTAAGAGCCTATGTCGACATGGGCCTGAGAAAAATCAACAAATTAGGCCGACCTTGAATCTTATCCTGGACCACAGGTAGTATATGGAAAGAAAAACCCAGCGACAACAGATGACCCCGTCCCGGGCGCCAGATAATTTTATGAAAATTCGTAATTTTTCATTCGATCGTCGTATCAAATTTTGCATATTCAAATGGAGATATGAAGCCTCATAAGCTCAAGACACAGTAGCTTGTCTTTCATAATTTCGAATATTTTTAAAACAAAAAATAAGCATTCAGTGCTATCCTCATTGTAAGATTTTAAAATGAACTCCTCAACCCCCCAAAATGCAAAAGAATGTCAACAGGATATCGCAGTCTTTCAAAACATTGTGATTTTGCAAATTGCTCTGGCGAGCTTGCGGTTTTTTAATACGCCACACACGTGTACCCATTCAATTGACAAGCATATTCCTGGCATCAATCCTGGCGGCATCAGGTGACTTTACCGATTCACAACAATTTTACGAAAACAAAAATCCTTAACAGTTCCCATTGCCTGTATCTTTATACCAAAGTTAAACCGTTATTTAAATCCTCTAAGCCGTTCGCATATAATGTAAGGATAAGCACACACATACCCTACCCAAACAGACTATCACATACGAATGACAACAGAATTTCCAATAAAAGATACAAAATAAACAAATTTAACTGCAGGCATCATTTTAATATCCATCACAATGTAAAATCCTCCTTTAATAGCTTTCATAGTCCGTATTCAGTAGAAAAAAAAATAATAATTTACCCAAGCCACCCCAACACAATCTAACCCACGATATTGATTCGTGCAATAAATCAAACAAATTATGTTTACCAATTCATCCCGACTTAAATCCATCCAACTAAACTGATTCCAGATAGATACTTGCGCCATTAAATTTGCATAAATCCAAAAGAAGATGAAAATCCTTAAACCAGCAAATCGTTGGTTCGTTTCTTGCAATTTTTCATCTTTTTTTATATCTCTTATCCTTATCCTTTCAGATACGTCTTCGGGCGACCTCAAGACAACCACGAAAGCAGCAACAGCAGAAGCAGTGACAATCCCATCACCGCCATCAGCAGCGGTATCGCGAAATGCTATACGTCGTACTCATAGTGAACGTCATCCGTGCAACGTTAACATCGGCACTTCCTCCACCAATGTTATTCTCAACTTCAAGGATACAATGGCACTGAGAATGAAAGCCACCCGCAAGGACTCCAGAGATATATTCTCGAATAGAAGTACTACAACGCAACAGAGTGTCGGATTGTTTCGACCTAAGGAACCACCACCACCTCCTCCAACAGCAACAACAGGAGTGAATCAGCAGCAGCAGCAACGACGTCTAAGTAACACCCGAATGAATATAACCACAGCGGAAGCAACACAAACGCCAGCGGCTGCTGATGGTAGCAGCAAAACTCAAACAATTCTGATAACCGCGACAAAGGACGATGACAACACAACCCGCAATGACTACGATATCGTAGACGATGGCACCGAAGACGACGAGGAGGAGGACGAGCAGCGAGAATTCCCTTCAAGAAATCGCAAGCTATCAGTTAACAGCAGCGGATTAGAGGAACAAAAACAAGCGCCATCCATAAGAAATGACGCCAACCAGAGGAGGAGGTCTATCCCCACCAACACCACCGCTATCGCCGATAGTGGCAGGAATTTCTGCCAGGACCGAACGACAACGAATATTTATGAGACATTCGATAGCTTTAGCCCGACAATTGTCGAGGCACCACCACCAGCACCATCGCCCAAGTATACGTTTGGGAATCCAACTCAACCGAACCGGACCGTGGTTCGAGTGGCTCCATTCAATAAGACATCATCCGAGATACACCGTCTGAAAATCACCCACACAGACGACGACGGAAAAATGTCTGGCGCAAGGAATACCGCAAACGGTACCCACAGTCAAAAGAAGACCTCAATTCTTATCAATGGCGATGACTGCTATTCAACTGTGAACGTCACCAATGACACTCCGCTGTATCAGTCGTCCGTTGTTGTTGCCGATGGTAGTAGCATTGATCCAATGCTCAAGGTAACGTCGAATACAGTTACAATAAACGTCGTCAGCAGCAGTCCCAGGACACCCGAGGAAGAGCTCATCTACAAGAACAACAAAATCAACACGCTTTTAAGTCGGGGTGCAACAAGAGCTATTATTCCCATCGGCGGCGGTATATCCAGTGCCAGTCCATCAGATCCGGTGAAAACCTCACCGAAACGAGGACGAACTCTTATAACATTGGACTACGACAAGTCGCCCTCTCCACTGAGCAGTGGCTGTAGTACCCCAAAGGACGTCCTGCTGTCGTCACCAGGTGATGACAGTGGAGGAAACGATGAAGTATTCTCACACGAAGAGGAGCTAGTGAAAATCCTGCGGAATCCAGTAGAGGCGGTTCGCCGGAATTTAGTGCCGCACGTGTGTGGCAAAGCAGAGAACACGACTTCACAAGATCAACCCAAGACCACTGACATTGAGAGCAAGTCGTCAAAGCGCCTGCGGAAACGTCACAATAACAACGAGCTGGCAGTGCCCAGTACCTCGATGGGTGGAAACGAGCGGAACTCCTTTGTAGGTAAACTACTGGAGGATCCCACATTGAGCCACCTTGCCGAGGGTCTAGACAGCGATGTTGTGGTAAAACTCATCGAGAACTCTCTGAAACGCCTGAAAGAGTCACGAAACAGCATCGATACGAGCGGTACCAAAGATAACGAGGACATGAATCGCCTGATCAATATGTCCCTGCACCGGATTAAAGAGGAGCGCCAGAAACTTGAGATGAACAGCCAAAAAGTAATGCATATGCATAACGCCGATGAGCTGCATGAGATCCAATCGAATCGCGGCAGCATCAGCTCTGGCAATAGCTTCTCTTCTGCTAACTATGAGATGTTTGACTTCAGTGACAACAACGAGTCTGACTGCTACCAGAGCTGTTCGAGTGAGATTGCCGCTGATGTCGACACTCCACTGGCAACACGAAGCAAATTCTATCAAATGTTGGTCGACGCCACTCTTGCCGAAATCGAGATCTCAACGAATACCGATGAGGATCACCACTACGAGTCGATTCGAGGTGTTGGTGGTGGCAATAATGGAGATCCCATCTACGAAGAGATCACGGATATTCCACCACCACTGCCGCTATCGCCACCACCACTCAACGACCCAGAGCTGGAAAAGAAAGCCGCCCGATCGATGTTCGAGGGAGCATCAAAGTACGATATTCTCTCGTACCTAGTCGATGCCAAAGAACGAGGTCTGGTGCGTGAGGAGTCTTTCGAGTACAACATCAACAACACTTCCAATCCGATTATCATCGAGGAGGAGAACGACACCCTGAGCGATCTGAAGCAAATCTCCGACATGAGCAGCCGCGTCAGTCACCTCTCAGTGACGAGCGATTCGAGTGAGGACAACACCAGTCTGACGGGATCTACGATCAACGATCGTCTTTCAGTGATCAGTGCTCTGCGCAAGGGTACGTCATCGGAAATAGAACGAAATGACTCGGGAGTTGGCTCGGAGACGAGTAAATCCTCCCGCAGCAAGTACCAACACAATCCGCAAACCGGTTCCGTGCTTAGCAAGATCAGTCCGATTCACCTCTGCGAGGACTGTGACGGTCCCGTCGAGACGCAAGTAACTGACTCCGGTGTGATGTTCGCCCCATTAGTGTGCCGAAAATGCGGTAAGAAGCGGGCCGAGCGCAAAGAGATCATCACAGAGATCGTGGAAACCGAAGAGAAGTACGGTCGGGACTTGCAGATCATTTTAGAGGAATTCTGTCAACCGATGCTGGTGGCCGGACTGCTGACTCAAGAGCAACTCTCTGCAATCTTCTTGAATACCGAAGAATTGCTCGAGAACAATCAGACTCTTGCGGAACGAATGCGCGACGGATTGGATATCGCCCTGGAGCAGGGTGATGACGACTTGTTGACCGTGAACATCGGGAAAATATTCCTGGAGTTCACCCAGATGCTGCACGCTTTCGAGAGTTACTGCGTTCGACAGGCCGGAGCGAGTCTACTGCTCGCCAATCTCGAGAAGGAGAAGGAACTCCTGAGGATTTTCCTCAAAGTGTCACAAATGGAAAACACCGTCCTGCGGCGGATGAATTTGAACTCGTTTTTGATGGTAAGTCCTTAGAGTTATTTTTCGATTAGAACATCCTGAACAGCTCTTATCTTTTCCTAGGTTCCTGTACAGCGAGTGACCAAGTACCCACTTTTGCTCGCCCGTCTTTTCAAAGTAACACCGCCACACTTAGACGGTCGTGATTTGCTCAAGCAGGCTCAAGAAAAAATCGAATTGCACCTGAACCACATTAACCAGGAAGCGAAGGACGTACCCACCAAGCTGTGGCGTCGCATCTCCTCCTCAAGTCCGAACCGCCGAGCATCTTGCGAAATTGACATGATCAATATTAAACTAAGGAAAATGGCCATCGACATCCTCGAATGGAATCACGACGAAGTTAGGTTTGCCATGGAGGGTAGGTTACTTTACACCCAGCCCACAGACAGCAACTGGAAGAAGGGACGCACGATCAAATTGAATCCGGTGAATGCACTGCTCGTAACAAATGGAAAGGTAAGCTAAGTGGTTGGGGTGTGTCCAAGGATAATGGGATTGACTTCGCCTTTTTTTGTTTCCTAACAGCCAAGTGCCAACTATAAAGCGGAAAAAGCTATGTCAGATCATCTTAACTTTCCCAAACATACCGGGATCCGTGAGGCATCTCTGCTGGTGGTTAAGGAGAAATGCGGTCGATACACTCTGATACGTGAGCCCCTGTATCTTGATCGATGTATAGTGTGCACCGAGGCCGATTGGGATGATTACTTTGAGTTGCAGGAGATATCGTCGAAGGATACTTTTATTTTTAAGGTAAGCAAAGGCCCCCATTGCATCGAAGTATATTTCTTAAAATGTCCTACTTCCATGGTATCCCTATTTGCCTCTCCAGGCTGAAGATGGAGTCCGCACGAAGCAATGGTACACCCAACTGCAGTATCACGCTCAAGGAATGGGCGCTTGGCGAAAGAGACGCAACGCCCTAGCCAACATCATGATCAACGGAATGCTGTCCAGAACCTAAGACAACCCGACAACGAATCTTTTAAAACGAGTATAAATATATAAATATGTTTTTTTTTTCTTTTCTTATTTTAACAAATTTTTACTAAAATATTTGTTTTTTTTTATGTATTCTAATTGCAAACTTTATAACAAAAATTAGAGGCAAAATGTACGTACCTATTTAATGAAAAAAAAATTAAAAAAAGAAAATATATAAAAATTTGTTTTAGTGGTATCAATGTTAGAAATTAGTTATATCAATCGGTTTCGAGATTAAGTAAATTATATACGCAAAAGTAAATTAAAATTAAATGCGAAATCATAATTAATGTTATCTAAAAATAAAAAAAGCACATATGTTGTGTAATTTAAAAATGAAGTATTTTATTTGTGTGTTTATTGCTATTGATTACAAGGATTTGTGTAGGTTAGGTTAGGTTAGCAATCCGCACAAGAGTGCAGACACACTTAGACCAGTAAAGGTCCTTCGTGATACCATGGATCAAAAGCATTTGACCATTCAGGGACTAACAAAACCAACCGGAGCCTTTGATAAAGCGATGGATGTACATGACGCCTAAGGACGTCAGATCGCCAAGGTCTTGAAGGAAGGGGGACTTTAAATGGAGCATGCTTTTATACGACAGAGCTGGGCAATTACATAGGAGGTGAAGGATGCTTTCCTCTTTCTCCTCGTCCCTATAGCTCCAGCAGAAGTCGTTAGAAAGAGGCCAAGGCTTCTGGCATGTTGGCCTATAAGATAGTGTCCAGGATTATGGCGCTACATAGAGCTCCAGGATCAACTACAACTGGTCGAAGAGGTCACTGCGGACGAAAATATAAAACCACGGATCATGGCGAAAAGGTTTTGATCCGAAATAGCGTGATTCATCCTTTGAAGATAAGCGGTGAGCTTCAAAGGGACTTGGCATCAGCTGGTGTAATGTAGGGTTCGTCAAATATTCGAAGACGTCTTCTGGAAGTGGGCCGCAAGGCCAAAAGGCTTCTGAAAAAAAAACTTTCTACCAAGACTATGATGAAGAAAAGACTGCAATGAGCCAAAAAACACAAAGACAATACAATACAATCTTTTCAGATGGGACTTTGGACTTTGAAGTTCAGGGCCACCGGGTAAGTGTTATGAGAAGAGGTGACACCACCGAAAGCAATGTTTTCGTGTTGTTTCACCTCCGCTGGTCCTGGAAGTTTGAAACCAATCAAAAAATTTGTTAAACAGCATCAAATATACAGCTCTTGCCCACCATGAAAAGACAATTCCCGACTGAAAACGCAGTTTTTCCACAAGATCTTGCTCCATGCCACACTTCGGAAAAAATGAAACAATTCTTCGCAGAAAAAAAAATTAAGGCGGGGGTAGGCCCCCCGGGTTTCGGTTCACTTTCACTGAGGCCAATCAAGTGCTGCTGCTTTTGCATTTGTGTGATTCAGGAGTTTTTTGGCCTGCTTCTCTACCGCTCTTGTAGAGGAACGTTGATTGACGGGGTTCGTAAGATCGCCTCTTTGAACATGACAATACCAACTGAGCCGGTTGTGCTCCAATTTTTTCTGAGATGGGTTCTTTGACTTGAAGGCTTTCTCGGACCTTATTCTAATTCGGTCAACCCTTGTTACTCTTTCTGTTATGTGAATCATCTTCATCTCAGCTACCGTTGATTTGCCTTCATACTTTTTGTACATTGTACAGCATTGCGAACCGTATGTGATCGGCGGATGAACAACTGCGGTGTAAAGCCTTGCTCCCAGCTTAGGGGGCATTTTCCGGTCACAGGAAAAAGCAGAGTTTTTCTGCCACTTCATCCACCATACCCTTGTGCGATAATAAATGGCTGGACCATGACCGTCGGAGTGGATCAGAGAATGTGCAGTACAGGTACTCTGTCCTTTTTGGACTAATACGATACCCATTTCGCTCCGAAACAGGAATTTGGTCCTCACTTATGATGGCTCTATCATGAGCAAAGAATAACTGATGCACCTTGGGGTCCGTCGCTTTTCCTTCAAGCAGATAATCTAGGACTGCAATAAATAGCAAAGGACTTAAGACGCTTCCCTGGTGCACACCGTCTTTAATTGGGAACTCTTCAGTGACTCCGGCGGGGCATCTTGCTCTTGTCTTTGCTCCATCATGCATGTCCATGATCATCTTTGCGTAGGGTTCTGGAACTCCTCGCTGCCTTAGCGGCATCAATATCAGATCTCTTGGTTGTGCGTCAAATGGTTTATTTTTCCATTATGATCCTTGTCATCTGTTTGCCATATCCTTTTGTTTGATCAAAGAAATCCCCGGCATTATGATCAGGCTTCCAGCGTGATGCACAATTCGAAAGCCGAAATAGTCGATGACATGAAATATTACTTTAACTTAACTTTTGATGACACTTACAGTCCAGGGTGCACCATGTCCTCAACTAACATGCCTCTCCAGCCATCTCGACTCCTAGCTAGCTATGTATAGGCATCTCCAGTTTCTCACACTGCTTTGGTTGGGGCCACTGTCGCCATCTAAGGTAGGAGCTTTCTCTGCGTTGTCCCTCTGGGGCGGATTCAACGACCGATATGCCGATGTCAATGCGCTCTACGTGTATCAGCAATTTAAGCCGATGCGCTCGCAACTTTTGGACCAGGTTCAATTCGCTGCATAACCCGTAGAGTTTATCGTTGATTCTTCTCCTCCACACTCCATTCATACAAAAAGGACGGACAACACGCGAAGAATTTTTCTTTAAAAGCAAAGGAGGAAATTTTCACCAGCTTTTGTCAGAGTACATGCTCCTGCGCCATAAAACGGAACCGGGATGGTCAGGATTTTATATAAAGTCTCCCTAGTCGATTGAGAACGGGCTTTACTTCTTAAATACCTTCTTAGCCCAAGGAAACGATTGGCAAGAGTAATTCTTCGCTTGATCTCCTCGCTGATACCATTTTGCGGGATAATCGAGTAGCTCAGGGAGGCATCCATGGATTGAGTTACGCATTATTGCTTTAAGTGGGATGTTGAACAGATCACATGATAGCGCGTCACCTTGTTATAAACGAAGGAGAGATGTTGAGTGTCCATCTGAAATTCCTGTGTGTAAGGGAATGTGAATCTGATCGATGGGTGATTTTTTTTTGCCTAAAACCACACTGATAAGCTCAATCAGGTTGCTGATAAACGTTACAAAAAAACAGTACGACTGGGACGACAGGAGACTGATTCCTCCATAGTTGGCGCAGTTCAGAGTATCTCATTTCTTGTGAGTGGGACACACAATGCTGAAGTTCCATTTAAGGGACATACTTTCATCTGACAAAATTTTACAAATACGTTGGTGTATGTTTCCTACCAAGTCACCTCCCGCTCTTTTGAAGAGTACGGCCGGCAGGAACATCTGCCCCGCAGCCTTGTTCCGACTTAAGTTGCGGTATCGCCATTTTCACTTGCTATTGGTCAGGTGGTCTTTTTCTGCAGCACTGATTAATAAGCGTCATTGGCTGCATGGGCCTGCCGATGCTCTTTATCGTATTTGCCGTGTAAAATCCAGCACAGCAGTCTTCTGCACTTGATGCTGGCGCCATTGAGCTGGAGGATAGATTAAGAGAGACGTGGTTGGCAAAACTTCTGGCAGTCTCCTGCGATAGTAGTCTTGTTTATGATGCCCGCACGGAACGTTCGGACACCCAGGATCCTGGAGGCATGTCTGGCCCCGATCGCAATATGATCAATTCGGTTGACGGTCACTGATCTTGAGATCGCCAAGTCTCCTTATGAACGTTGAGGTGTAGAAAAAGTGTGCTCGTTGGCGTTCAAATCATCAATACGATTTTGACATCGTACTTGGGCACTCCTCGTAAATTTTTTCAAAGAGATCGTAGAAGTTTTCCTTGGTCATATCATCTTTCTCATCTGTGGGAGTGTGAGAAAAATATTTTTAAATAAGGCCCTGGTGCGGATCGTGACCAGGCATTCGCTTGTATTTCTGAAGCTCACGTGGCCTGTTTAGGGGCCGAAAACTCCACGTGAATATCCGAAATTCGTTGTCCTTGTTTGATTTGCTTGGGTTGTCAACCTTGAAGTCATCCATATCCTAGGCTTTTGGTTGTTTCGGAAACAGTTTTTTTTTCTTTTCGTGGTAGGGAGCTTATCCAGACACTACCTGGAGCACCAGGTCCTTTTTTCTACCACTAGGACGCAAGAGGATCGAGTATACCGATCGTTATTGGCCTGAAGCTCAAAAGAGTTCTGAGTAGCCCAAATAAGGCGTTCATCACGTAGTTCATCCTAATTGAAACTGGAGCCGCCATCGTTGGTTCCATCACGAAAATTCTTCCGCTGCTGCCTAATCTGTAAAGTATGCCTTAGTGGGAAAGCTCTTTCGTTGCAGGCAATTTGTAGCGAGACCTACTCCACTTCGACCTTTCGACCATGGTAAGTCCATAAGCAGAAACGAGTTCCATAATCGCACCGCTCTAAGTTTCATCGTAGTAGTCGCCGTAAGCCCAGAAACAGAACGGAATATCTTACGAAGAATTTTTCTCTCGAAGCAACCGAGGATATTTTCACCGCTTTCGACAAAGTCCATACTACAGCGCCATAAAGCAGGACTGGAATGATAAGGATCTTGTATAGAGTATCCTCAGTTGCCCGGAATAGGGCCTCGGCCTACTACTCTATTGCCTTCTCAGCCCAAAGAAACATCGATTGGGGAGAGTTATTTTTCGTTTTATTTTAGCGCTGAGATGTTGTTTTCAGAATTGATAGCAGAACCAAGGTAGACAAGGTCCTTACTACCTCGAAGTTATAGCTGTCGACTGTGACGTTCTGTCCAATTCGTCGATATTGTGTGTCCCTTCTTGTTAATAGCATATACTTAGTTTTGCCCTCATTTACAGATAAACCCATTTTGGCGGCTTCTGCTTCAATACTAGCAAACGCACCGGATACAGCCCGGTTGGTTCTGCCAATTATGTCGATGTCATCCGCGTAAGCCAGTAGTTGCACGGACTTTTGAAAGATTGTGCCTCCGGTGTTGGCTTGTGAGTTTCGCACAATTCTTTCAAAGACGATATTAAAGAAGTCACATGACAGTGCACCTGTCACCTTGTCACCTTGTCTTAATCTTCCTTTAACATCGAAGATATCGGTGAGGTCATTATCGATCTTGATGGAGCAGCAAGCGTTCTCCATCGTCATCCTGCACAGACAGACGAGTTTGGCAGGTTGTCAAAACTAGACATGGCTCTGTATAGCTCGACTCGATAAATGCTGTTATATGCGGCCATAAGGTCGGTAAAGAGTTGGTGGGTATCGATTTGGACTTCTTGGGTTTTCCAGTATCTACCAGAGTGTGAAAATTTTATCGACTGTGGACTTTCGTAGCCTGAAACCACACTGATAGGGGCCAATCAGTTTATTGCCGAACGATTTCAGGGGTTAACACAATATGGCAGACAAGATCTTATACGCGATGTTGAGGAGACTGATGCCTCTGTAATTGGCGCAGTCGAAAGGGTCTCCTTTCTTGTCGATCGGGCAAACCATGCTGAGGTTCCATTCATCTTACACTCGTCTGACCAATCCTTGGAAATGAGTTCGTGTATGCTCTCTACGAGGAAATTGATGCTGGAAGCATAGGAGTCATGGAGAGTTTTCGGGATACGCGTTCGGCGAAGATTCTCGTTTAAATCAAGGAAAATGAGCGTGTGGGCAAGCACACAGCTTTAACAAAACTATTCTCTATTTCCGAATGCAATTAAATATCTCTCCACAAATATTTCAAACTATTTCATTATACGAGTATCTGTCATCGAAACAAATAAATTCTTCGCACAAAACAAATTAGTCCCGCCCGTGGCACAATTTGTTGTATCTCGCCCACAATTGCTGGTCATGTGAGAACTAATCTCAATCTAATCCGAGTCAAATCATCCGAAATTGCAATTTCAATTTACGAAATACACCACCAAGACCCAGAAGACTCCCCCAGCCACAGACAGCGAAAACGCCTGGAAATTTCATTAAAAATTTAAGAAAACGAACAAACAAACCGGAAGCAAAGAAAGCGAATGTGAAAGAAAGATGGAGGAAAGAGAGATTGCGGAATTCCTTCCTTTCGTTGGGCAATTGTTTTGCTTGTAATTAAATTTCAATTCCGCCTTTTGAAAGAAAGAAGGATCTGTTCCTACACGCCTTGCCCACTCTGCAACACTCTGGAATACCATGGCAGCTGTATGCAAAAGAGTACGTGTCCAACGCGCAATGAAAATGAGAATAAAATCCTTGTGTTTCGTCCTTTTTTTTACGCTATTGAGCTTTATCGTTGATCTTCAATGCTTGATGGACTTTGCTGTCACTTGAGGACGACGCTACGGGTGGTTTCGGGTACCGACTTGTGAGTGTGTTCTGAATAAGGTGCCACCCTTACGAAAAATTAAGTTATTTCCAAACGATTAAGTTTGACTTTTACACAGTTGAATGGATGATTGCATCTGTACATGTTTTCTTCTTCTTTTTTGTCTCTTTTTACGGATACAATGTCCAATTCAATAATCCGCGATTCCTTCGGAGAAGTGACACGATAAAGTAGAGCACGTGATGGACGGATAGAGACAAAAAAAAAGAAGCGTAACTTGATGTTCATCCCGATGGCGGATTTTAATGATAAAAATCCTCAGTAAAGGACTGTTCCTTGATTTAGCTTTGAAGATTCGTTTGGGATACTGATATTCCAGAAAGAATTGGATCCTTGGTAGGTACATATACAAAGGACTTACGCAATGGATGGAATGCAATTTATCGGGGACCGTGGAATTCAATCAATTCGTCTGATTAAAGATTGTGTTCATTCGAGCGCTTGATTGGGAAGGACCTGCAGAAGATGCAAATATTAGACAAAAAAAAATATGCTGTGTAGGGCACTTGGAAGGGAATTCAAAGGGATCATAATGATGAGTTAGTTTTTTCCGAGACCCAGGACATGGGAATGTCGACGACAATTTAATTTTCAATAGAACGGGTTTCGCATTGTGATGACTACTCGGAGGGGATCTGTAATGGAATTCTTTTCGTGATTTACTAGGAAATAAATTAAAGGTGGATGCAAATTGAGTTGCTGGTGAAAAAAGTGTCGGAAGGATATCTACCTACTTAAAGGCGATGGTTGATTCCGATTTTTGAAAGGCTTTGAAATTCTTGCAACGAAATTATAGTGATTTTAGGGTTTATTAGGCTTTATCAAGCAAGTCGATAGGTTAGAGGACAAAGACCGAGATTTAAGATACCTTGACAGCGACCATGGGTTACGAAAAGGACCACTTTTCTTCAATAAGAAAGCACTCATGGACTTAGAAAACGAAGCTAATTAGAGTGAGAAAGTTATCCCATTGGAAAGGCCTTTTTTTATAGTTTGCGCGGACCAAGGGAGGAGTTACCGGTGCACTTTGGCTTTATATGTTTGAAGGTTGTAACGAAGAGGAAATACAGAGCCTGGAAGATCATTCCACATACATACGTGTCGTTCGGCTTATGAACGAATCCCTTTATTTGACAGTACGTTCGAAGTTGGGCTTGAGGGTGAACTGATGTTCATTCGAAGCGTGATGCATATTGCGGGTGAAATTTTGTAGGTTAGGAATGCAAGTGACTATTTCGTTGGAACATTTTTTTGTGGTAAAAGCGATAAAATAGGGAAAAACAAGAGACATTTGTCTCTATCACCTATAAGTTTTAACGCACGGTTCTGCACCCTATCTAGAGTGTGCAAAACGGTCTTGAGTGAAAGTCTCATAAATTGAGGCCGGATCAGACGGGGTAAAGTGTTTCCTGCACCGCTTAAGGAATCCTAGACATTTTGCAGCAGTTCCCTTGAAGATGGTTGGTAATACACATACAGAAAATGACAAGTCTTTCGGTTTGTGCGATGCAAGTACCATTCATGGATAATGTTTGAGGTTCTTGATTTCGCTTCAAAGACAGAAGACCGCACTCCGTTTGGGCTGCATTAAAATCCACTCTAGTGGTTGAACCCCTTTCGATTATGCTGTCAAAGTCGGAATTTAATGAGTTTAACATACGTTGTCGATTCTCTTCTACGGCCGAAGACTAGGGACGTGAGTTAAGGAACGAATATGAAAAACTGAGGGTACTGTCATCAGCGATGGAATGAAAGATATCATTTAAAAAAATGAGAAAGAGAATCGGAGACAAAACTGAGCCCTGGGGGACACCGGCATTTATGTGGTAAATATCAGTTTTGAAGCCGTCCAAGACCACTTGTATTGAACGCAAGGAAAGGTAATTTCTAATCCATTGACGAAGAGACTCATCGATGCCTTATGCACGTATTTTCGACAAAAGAGCCTGGTGCCAAACTCTGTCAAATGACTTTGATATATCAATCGCATTGGTTCCACTTCTCGATGAGATATGCGGACAGAGAATACTGTACTGCGGCAAGAAATATTGTCCTGCTGTTCCATTGAGAAAGCCAATGGAAGCGTTAGAGATTAAGATAGAGTAAGAATAAGGGTAAGAAAATCATCATTATGTCCTGACAAAGGCCTGGACTGAGGCCAAAAATCCATTGGTACAACCATATCTACGTCGAGCTTAAAAAAGTGGTAGGGGCTCAGAGCGGCAACATAGAATGGCTTGTGGAACCCAATAATATTATTCGCCTTGCCAAAGGAGAGAGGCCATATGTATGTACACAAGGCCGTCGCAAGGAATTTTTTTATTTCACCTCTGTGGAACAACACAACAGAAGAAGACCTCACCACACTGTTGCAAAAATAAGTCAACCAAGTTGGTGTGAAAAACTGGAAGCAGCTAGCTAAGGATCTGGATGGATGGAGAGGTTTATTGAGGCCCTGAAACGTAAGTAAGGCCGGTCAGAAAATTTTAAATCACACCGCACAGATGGAAGGCACCTACAGTTTAATGGCATTTCTGAAACGTGGGACAGGAAACTTTCTTCTAATAGTTTTTACAGTCGAACATTTGTCAGTATTTCCTAGTGTTTTCTGGGATTCGAACCTCACGATCAGTTGTCCAACGCACTATCTGCTGAACCTTGGTGTAATGTATCAGGATTAATGAACGCAAGTATTAGTATTGTATGCGTGACATCTAAAAGCCTCATATGAACGCAGTCATTCATACGTGACAGCGAATACCAACAATGAACGCAGCCATTGTAGGCGTGACTAAAAAGCTCGTATCCTTCCCTTTCTGGTGTACCGGCTGCTGAAGCGATCAGATTGTGTTTTATCCAAAATAGATAAGAAATAAAGAGTTAATTGTGAAGTCTCAAAACATAATACTTGGCACCCGTGAAACCCGGTTACCAGGCAGTCAGTATCGCCATCATCTCATTGACATCCAAAGAGCTGGTATTGGTAGGCAGCCACCATACACAGCCATTCTAACATGCAACACAAGGCTGCGTTGCCCATTCGAGTGTCAACAACTTAAGGACCAACTTACCATCTATTCGTCGGTTGCAAAGCAACTTATGACAGCATTTGTAGTGACAGGCTTTGCAGACCAATGTCGAGTTTCGCAATATGAGCCTAACTCATACTGCAGGGTGACGATGGATATTAGGCTTTACCTGATCAAAGTGGCTTATGACCTCACCCAGACCTTATATGTCGAAAGAGAATTTAGACAAGCAGACGCGCTGTTATACGTATTCTCTAACTTCGTCATGTAAAGACTATGCAGAACCCACACGCCAACACCAGGTGCACAATCTTCCAAAAGACCGTACAATTTTCGCATTCTTAGAATATCCACTTACTTACTTAATGGGCTCCCGACCTTTGGAGAGTCTTTGCCTGAGACACGGCTGCCTTCCACCCTCTGCGGTCCCGCATACTCTCTCCTCATCCAACTCATCCCAAGTGACCTCGATTCATCCTCAAGTGCTCTGCAGCATATTTGTTTAGGTGGTCGCCCTTCTGCCGGACTGGGTAAGTGAATTCTATTGCACGAAGTCGTCTTCGCCCCACGTACCGTAAGGCATGACCCATCCATTGCCACTTTCTCCTTCGTATAGTAATGTCTACAAGTTCTTGATCCCTTCTCTGATAAAGTTCTTTGTTTGCGATACGATTTGGCCAGAAAACCTTCAGTACGTTGCGAAGACACGAAGAGGGTTACTTTCCAAGTCAATTTAGGTAGCATACCGAATGTAGGCTTTGCTGTCTCAATTCTGCAGCCAACACCAAGTTCGGTGCCAGTGTCATCAGAACGGTTGCTTCTGGATAGAGAAAGCAGTTAATTTTCAAAACATCCTGTACAGCAATGCTAAGCTAGTGAACGAGTTTAAGTGTTGTCGGCTTTGGTTTATTTTCATTTACCTTCACCCCTAGTCTGTTTGCCTTGCCTTTCAGATTGTGGATCATTTTATGTAGGTCCATACCTCTGTGTAAAAGCACGCAGATATCGTTAGCATAATCCAGGTGTTTAGGAGGCAATATCACTGTTCATTGAATTCCCACGCTTCTATCTGATAATGCTGCGCGGCCAACATCTGTGGTACTCCTCATCCTAAAGTACTTACTACTTACTTCGGTCCTCTGATCCCTCGTGAGGCCTAGGGCGTCGACAACGCCTGCGCGCCATCGTGTTCGGATTTCTGCAAGTCATCCTCAATGATCTAGATTCCTCCTCGACTGTCCTCCTCCATGTCTGCCTAAGGCGGTTCACTCGTCTGCCTGATTGGCTAAGTGGACTCCATTGCATGGCGTACTTCACAATGGAACTGTCTTCGCGCCGTAGTGTGTGACCAATCTACAGCCACTTTCTCCTCCGTATTTTGACGTCTATTGGCTTCTGGCCCGTTATCGCGTGTAGAAAATCCTTAGGATGTTGGGAAGACATGTATTTATGATGGATTGCAGCTTCTCTGTGACGATGTTGGTCACTTTCCAGGTACTACACCCACAAAGTAGTACTGTTTCCGCATTTGATCGGCAGCCTTTGCTTTACGAATACTGCTGGCCACATCCAGCTCGGTTCCACCGTCTTCCGAGACCATACTTCCTGAATGTAGGAAGCTGCTTACTTTCTCGACTTGCTGTCCGGCAATGTTGAGTTAAGCGGCGCAGGTGTTTTCCTGAGAAATTCAAGTGCTCAGGGCTTTTGTTTTTGCCGTGTTCATTTGAAGCCTCTGACTTCAGATTATGGGCCATCTGATTCATTATTCTGTGTGAGACCAGGCAAACGTCATCAGCGCAGTCTAAATGTTTGAGATATGATGTGATAGCGCAACTCAGTCCCGTGTTTCCTCCAGACAGAGCTGTCCGGATCACATCACTGATTACCACAAAGAGTAGCAGTGGCAGAAGAATGCATCATTGTCCTACTCCGCTGCTGACTTCAAATTCCTCTGACACCCTACCATTGCGTAAGATATGACATTTACTGCCATCATAGCGTCGAGTTTTTCTGGTACACCTCTCCTGCGCAAGGCACGCCATATAAACTTTCGAAGATCTTCTCGAAATCAATGAACAGCAAATGTAGCAGGATCTGTACGCTGCAGGTGTTGATGTGATCGATGCAGAAGGATCCAGCTCGAAAACCTGCCTGTCCAGCGCTGAATCGAGATGTTCTCTCACTCGGTAGCCACAGCCGGAAGAACGCATATATGTATGTATGTACCTCTCCAGTTTCCGCATTCTGTCAGGTTTCCCCTCTTGGGCAGCTCAACAACCATTCCCCTCTTTCAATCTTCGGGGAAAGCCTCTGTTTCCCATGCTCTCCTTATTAATCCTTAAGTCGTTTGTTGTAGTTTATAAATAATGCGTTATGAAGAGCATTACGGGCTCTTAGTCAAGTGTGAATACCTGAATGAAAACTTAAATTTGAAACTTGGCTGACAACAACGTTTCCTCAACAAGAACGGAGTTTCAGCATCTTTGCCCCTATTTTACACAAGTTCTTCGCAAAACTGGGCAATGTTGTATGCAGTAAACAGATACCACCGTCAGCAAAATTACTTCCGGTGTAAACTTTCAAATAGACTCCATAAATCCATTCCACCCTTCTAGGCTCCAAGACTACCAGCACCCTTCTTTTCAAATACAATAGTTTTCGAGGAGCCAACATAACTTTGTGTAAACAAACTTCGCATTGCAAATGCCCACAGTGCAAGCTGAAGCTAATTATGAATGTTTACTCTCATATTACGTCTTGCACCTCATAGTATAACGCACACACATACACTTTCTCCAACCCCCAACGTCCGACAGAGCATAAACCCCCCACACTGAATTTCCGCACAACTGTAACAATAAATACTAATAACAAACAATTGAAAATGTAAACATAAACAAAAGTTGGCAGTAAAATTCAAACTTAAGCACCGATTCCATTACCACCTCATTAAGGCGGTCCCCACGCCCAAGAGACGTAGCAATGTGCGCAGTGCAACAAATGTAAAGAAACACAAGGGCGATCCACCCATCCACCACCGCTCTTCCATCCTGGTCTTGATTCCGGGATCTAAGAGTTATTTTCCAGTTTTCGTCGTAGCTCGCAAAACTCATAACCTTTAGTAAAATTTTATGATCCTTCATAGACGACGAGTGGGGTGTGAATGAGTTGGGGTTGTGTGTGTGTGTGTGCCTTGTGAATATTTTTCAATTTGCAACACATTGTTGTTTACTGCTAAACACAAACACAAATCGAGTTTGCCGTTGGAAAAGGCAGTCTTCTCTTAGCAGTTATGTCATCATCATCGGCAGCATCAACAGTAGGAGTAACAGCATTATCATCATCATAAGGAGTTGAGTGAGAGAATATCCTCGAGAGATAATATCCCGCATGTTGTCGTCGTCGCTATAACATTCATTCCCCATCATCATTCCTGTTTTCATCCTTAGCGCATACAGACAGAGTAACAGTTATACTGAGACGTACAGCAGCCAGTCAGTCGTCTAAAGTAATCATAAAATGGTTGCATTTCATTTCCCGTTCGCATTTGCATACATGTCCTTTCGTCAAATGGGAACTTAAAATCTCTCCGTCCTCGAACCTGCAGCCGACAAGTACCCTCCATGTCAACACTCATTGACATTAATGTGCGGGATGTAGTCGAATGTTGAAAGGATATATCCTTGCTGAAATTAACATTCAATTTGGTCCTCGTTGCAGTGCGTTATTATTCTTGATACTTCAAATGGAAGACGTCCTTTTGCATGTCGTGACACTTTTATTGCAAAACATACAAACTGTCACCCAATGAATGGGGTGGCCCTATGGCTAAATATGCTGTATGCATTGTTTATTAAGGACTCATTGAAGTGAATTGCGTTTTAGACTTTGACATTAAGGGACGGGGCGGACATGATGCAGATACGATGCTTCTTTTGTAGATTTTAATGCTACAAGTCGAGGCATTGTGAATTTATAGGGCTCGTCTCAAAGATTAACATTTCATGAGGGTTCTTCGCTGCCCAATATGTTTACTGCCTCCTGATCGGCAGAGAAATCAAATTGCTACGAAGCGAGATTCTCTCCTGAAGATCCGCAGCAGGCGTAGAGCCGACATCGGATTGGAACGATATCATCAGCTAGCACCCGTCTTTGTGCAGTCGTCGGTATATAGGGTGCTTCAAGGAAACAATCCGCAGTCTAAGGGATCCTATAGTCCGCCAACAATTTAAGGAGCATATTGTTCCTGGGCCAGAATCAATCAGCAGCGCCGAACCTAAATGATTACTGAAATGCTATAGAAGATGTACCCATTCCCGTAGCAGAAACTCTTGTCAAGAGATCACGAAGGGGCCATGTTACCTAGTTATCTGTAGGCCTATCTATCATCGAAGATGGGAAGGACTTAAAATTCGCATTACAGGCAGAAGCAAGATAAGAGAAGTCCTGCGTTCTGGGCGTACTTGCTGAACAGGTGGAAAGAATCAGAAAAAAGATTCGATGGAAAAACTGTGTACAGTATCATCAAGGAGTTGGTAGCTGTTCGTTCACATTTTGCGTCAAAACCCGTGAGCAGCTTAGACGGATGCCTGTTGATTTCTGATGAAGTCTAGCGGAGCAGTAATCTGCTATTTTAAATAACGTAAGAGACTTAATCTAACCTTCCAGTAAGGATGAGATTATTTCCACAATTGAAACACTCAAGCCAAAGAAGATGGCAAGAGTTGACGGCCTTCCCGCGAAGCTCTAGTAAGCATCGCTTGCAGCAACTTATGAGGCTTATGAAGCTTCAAAGAAAGATAATTTAACAGAGTGTGGAAACTAGAGTGTCATTTGCATGTTTCCTGCAATTTCGAACGCATTAAGGAACATCTAGAAACTACTCCCGACATAAACAAGAAGGTTTCTAAATTTTCCTATGGTGTTGACTACATTAACACCTTGTGGATCGTCATCGAAGAATGTGTCAAGTGTAGACCGCTGCTCATTGAAAAAGAGCTTGACAGTGTAAACAGAGAGCTTATATAGCGAGAGGCATTCCCAGTAAATTGATAGCAGAAAATTATGAACATGCGAAGTGTCACCGGCTGCCGTAGAGGTAGGTTGCCGGAAAAATTTAAAATCCAAAGTGGTTTTCGGCAAGCTTGCATACTATTACCACTTCCTTGGAATAGAGCCTTACAAACTGCCTCAAGCACATCGACTATTGCACAGAATCAGGGACCTGCTTAAACTTAAATCCTTAGCGTTTTTTCTCACTCATTAACAACTCATACAAGGATTGCAGGGCAACAGGTCGAGAGAGTAGTAACTGCGCTTATCTTGGAAATATTGTCTCGAGTTTCGGTGGTACCGAATTAGAGTCGCATTCGATATATTTTCTAAAATATGAAGTGCAATCAGCTTGAACTCCAAACTGCAACTGTTCCGCTCTAAAGAAGAATGGATACTTTTATATGGCTGCAGTCTGGGACCTGCAATGGATCATAACCGAGCCATTCAATGGATCAAACCCCCACTCTGTGATCTTAGGAAACGACGACATACGATGCAGAGGATGTGGCGATGCAGAAAGCTGCGGCACTTTCTGTGCCACTGTCCCAGCCTCAGTCAGTTGAGGAACAGAACTTTAGGAAGCTACCTCTTCCAAGAAATTTCTGAAATATCCATAATTCCGCTAACGAATCTTTTCAGGTTTACCAGATCATCAAAATGGCTGGACAGCCGTTGGTTAACGAGTAAGGAGAAAATGGACCAATCCAACAACAACAAGGACGCACTTCTAAACTAGGCATCACAATGGGTCTACGCAGACCTAAGTGTGATGGGGAACGGAGCAATCCATCCTCATCAACCCCTCAACCTACCTACCATGGCTGCAGTACCTGGATAGTGACCATCAATGTCAGAGCTGCAAACTTATATTAATCGCTGTCTGAGAAACTGGTCACATATTTCGAGAGTTCTGGTCAAATCGTATATCAAACGAATAGGAGATGACGCAAATACTTTTGAGCACAACGTAGGTACATAAACAACTACCTCTACAGGAGGGGGTAGGAGAAGATGACATTGCATTCGTGGCCAAGAACCAGCGCCATATGGAGGAACTTTCTTTATACCACTTTCAAAAACGAGAAATCAGGCCTTAAGTGAAGTGTACCCACAGGGTTAATACTATACATTAAGTCCTTCAAACTGTCGAGATTAGTACGCATAGGGTAAGGGAGGAGTATACCCCATCTTCAAGGAAAAATCGAATTTGTCAGCTACTAGGCCAAGTAATTGGGAACGTTTGGTCCGTTCACTGAGATAGCTTGCAGTGATTCCATCCTTAACTGTCATGGCCTCGCGTCTAACAGTTTCTTCTAGGGAACGGCAGTGCTGATATAACTTTGAGTAGTTGCTATTCTGATATTGTTGGCAGGAATCAGAGAATTCCTTGACATGATTGTCGATGGTAATCAGATCGGCGGTAAAATTCAAAAAGGTTTCGACTGAGAACTTCAAGTCGGAGTATTTGATGAAAGCGTCTCCCAATCGGTGAATATGGATACCAGGAGTGAGTGATTGAATTTCTAAAGTTTTAGTAGTTGGTGTACGGAGGGCCAGCCAACATAAAAGTACTCGAGTTAGCAGTAACGGTGCGACTACTTCGGCGTAGGGCAGGCTCGTCCTGAGAATCTTCTGGGAGAAGACGGACCAAACGATTTGTAGCGCGATGCACGACCTCCCGTTTGGTTTTCTTCACATCGACTCTCCGAACATCTCCCATTCAATAATTCGCCGCATTTTCCAATCGGCAAGAGTAACACTTGGTTCTCTGCCTCCAGTTGTACACTCCAAGTTGTTTGAGGTCCCCTTCCACTTTCGTTTGTCACCTGAGTCGCGATCTTCCTCTACTGTGCCCGCTCGGGGGTGGATTTGAGGCCTTTATACCTCAAGGTTATAGCTGTCGCCTGTGACGTTCTGTCCAATTCGCCGGTGTTGTGTGTTCCAAGTAGTTTTGCCTCATTTACCACTAAACCCATTTTGACAGCTTCCTTTTCAATACTAAAGAACATACCAGTGACAGCCCTTCGCCAATATCGTTGGCGTCAACTAGTAGCTGCACAAACTCTTGAAAGTGTTTGCTATGTTGATGTTATACCTGATAGCAGTATGTTGATCTTCATCGCCATTATACAGTCTGCCGAAAAAGTTTTTCCATATTCCCAGCACCGACTGTGACTAACCAAAAGGTTTCCTTCCTCATCTCTTCAGGTTTCCGTACGGGTATTGTTGGCCTGACACGTTCTTTTTACCTGTTGGCAAAACTTCCGTACATTATTCCTGGAGTACAACCTGTCAATATCTTCGATCGCGCGCTTCTCGTGCTCTTTCTTCTTCTTCCGAAGAAGCCGATGTTCTTCCTCACGAGCGCCCTCGTCTTTCTTTGCAACGCCTCTTTGTACGCCTCTTATTCAGCTGCATTTGCCTGCCGGCATTCTTCGTCAAATCAGGGGTTTCTTGATGGTGGTCTACTGACACATCAGTTGCGGCGTCTCTGATGGTATGTTGGCAGGGTTGCCACTGGTCTTCGGCACTTGATGCTGGCGAGTCGTGGAGAGATTTCGAAATACGCGTTCTGCGAAGATTCTGGCGGTCTCTTGCGATTGCAGCTTTTCGACGTTAAATTTTCTCAAGGTAATTCGTCTTTGTGGCGCTTGGGTCATCCGCATTCGTACGTTGGCTGCAACAAGGTAGTGCTCCGAGTCGATGTTGGCTGCTCGGAATGTTCGGACATCCAAAATACTAGAGGCATGCCTTGTGTCGATCGTAAAGCGATCAAATTTATGGACCGTTTTATGATCAGGAGACTGCCATGTCCACTTCTGAATACTGAGATGAGAGAACAGTATGCTTGCTACTGTGACGTAAGCAAAGTCAATAAGCCTGAGTCCGTTGCCTCATGTGGTGCCGTGTAGGCTATGTCTACCAACTATTCTACAAAAACTGTGGTCCTTTTCTATCTTGGCGTTATAATTGCCTAGTACGATTTGACGTCATATTTAGGACATTGGTCATAGGCATTGCCGAAGAGCTCGTGCGAACAATCTTTAGTGGCGTCGCCCTTGTCGTCTGTGACGAATTCAGCCTAGATGCGGATTGTCATAACAACCTCGCTCACGTGTCGGAGGCTCAAGACCTCTTGCCTAAGTCTGCCGTATATGTATAACAAATCCGCACCCTGTAGCAATCACAGCAGTAGATGTCACAGTTTTTCACGCTCCTTTTGCCCGGCCCATCCCATCGCACTTCCTGGATGGCTGTTATATCTGCTTTATAGCAGTCTACGACCTCTGCTAAATGACGTCAGTAAGAAGCATCTAGTAAATCAGTAGCAACTCCTTGTGAATGGTTTCTTAGAAGAGTGATGAATCTTGCACACTAAATCCGAATTTAGCTCGAAAATAGATAAATTTTGTATACGACTTCGAAGCGGAGTAAACAATAGGCACCATGCAGACACCATGAATGTATTCGTTTGCAATCCGCACTATAGTCCCTGAGCAATAGTGATGCGTTAAACTAATACATACCTTTCCTAACACCAATACGAATCCCTTAACTAACAAGTTGTATTGTTCAACCGTATGAATCCTTACCAAACCCGGTCCGAACAACAACTGAAGTCTACCTATTCAAACCTACGACTGATATAGCAAAAATATTTATTTAACCTCCCAGCTTCGTTCGTTATGACTGCAACCAGCTTCAAAGGACCCCCTCCATTAGTGATGCCTACACCTCACTTAAGCCTATTACAATGTATCCAAGTATCAATAGAAAGTTCATCCTTTCACTTGACTTGTGTGATGAGAACAACAGAGATTTCGTCCTTCACAGACGTCCTTGTGCATAAAAAGCCTCACATTAGTCAACAACTGAATGAACAATAAATTCCTGAACTGGCAAACCAGTACACGTCACCTGGCTCTGCTGCATCACTAACAACAAACAACAATAAAGCTTACATTACGTTCCATGAGTACAAACAAAAGGATGCAAGTACATCCGGAACGTATAAAACAGTGGCAGGTTTTTGTGTGATACGGGGTGCTGGTGCAGTAACAAAGGACTTCCAAAAAAAAAAAAAAAAAAACTGTAAAACTAGAGTCCTAGGTCAGAGGGAAAGAAAGAAACGAATCATAAAAACCGAAGCACGTAGGGCAAACAAGAGCATATAAATACACTTCATTACGATATCCTGAAACCCCAGTGCTTCTTCGGGAGATACACATACAGCCGCCCCCTATCAAAAGCGAAAAAGTGCATCATCTCGCTGAAAGAATGTACACACGGATATCTAGAGCACACCATAGTATAGCACGTTTCTCATCATGAGGGAAGTTAGCGCCAGTTTACCAAGGAGTGCATATTTTTACTACAATAAGGGGTGGTGGTAACTGGATGTATGCAAAGGAGGTGGAGAACGATGACAGCAAGGGGCTGCACAACATTTACCTAACCCTAGACAACATCTCAAAATGTAGGTTAGGTCACGTTTCTGTGTAGCAAGTTCGACTGTATTACGCAAGGACTACATCAGTACTAATTTTTCCGCTCGGCCCAACATGAAATACGAGTATATGCTCCTTCCATTATTCCATCAGGACACCTTCGTCCTCAAACCATGCTGTACTGCTATCGTTCCGCCACCCTCTCTGCTGAGTAAAGAGTCCACATGCACTCACTGAGAGAGAATTGTATGAGTGACATTCAAACGATAGTAGCGACATTTTTCCACTCAGCGGAAACTCTTGGAATTCTTTCACGTCCTTTTTATCAGTTGTCCTTGTAAAGCGGGAGCTTTCAAACACTTTGTTTACTTACTGAATGAAAATATCCTTTCGACGTCGGTATTTGCTGTCGACCCGTGTCGGAACTCATTTAGCAACGGGTGTCCTTTGTTAGGAATTTTTGTGTGTTCAGGAGGGGTTCAAGGATTTACCCACCCCCACACACACACAACGCAGTACTGTAGTCTCTCTGTGTTGACTTTAAGGTTTAAAGTCCGCGTGTAGAATTATTTTCCGAACACAATAGGTAGATGGGAAGGAAAAAGGACATTCACAACGTATAATCCATCTTTAGGGCCAAGGTTAGCAGAGGTTTGCTTTCTCTCTTTGCACTTCTTTCTCTTTGTTCATCTGCTCCTTTTTCTTTTTTTTTTGGGTTTTTTGTATTTATGCAAAAAAAAAAAAAAAAACTTCAGGATAGGGAGGACATTTTCTTTCAGAAAGGATTCTAATAGGATTATGGTGATTATGTTCGCCTAATTTTCACTATTTAGTGTGGTGAAATATGCAAAATCTTTTTGTTGAATGGAGTGCAAAAGTTAGTGAAGAAAAGGTTTTTGTTAAACAAATTTTTAGAGAGCAAGAGAACGATGCGAAGAATGCTGTCATTATCCTCGCTAATGATGGATGAGAGTGTACCGTAATGGGGATTAACAAATACAGCGATTAGATGTGGAATAATTAATATTAGTGGATTAACGTAGATTTGTAGTGGATAAGCCAATTATGTGTCTGGACATAGTTTCTTTTGCTGGAGGAGGTAGATACTTTGATTGCCGATGGCATGGGGGGACTTCATAAATTATACCATTCTAGCAATCCAGTCTCTAGTAAGAGTCTCACATATGGCTATATACCAAAAGCATGGAGAGAGGTAAAGGTTGTTGTCATACCAAAAGCGGGCAAGGCAAGTCACGCAAGTGTTAAAGACTTTAGACCGGTAAGCCTCACCTCCTTCATACTCAAAACACTTGAAAGAAATACACATCCGCAGTAGACTACGCCCAGGAGACTTATCTCTAGCGCAGCAAGCCTATACCAAAGGGAAAAGTGTTGAGAAAACGCTGCATAGGTGCTTTTCACGAATAAAAGGAAGGTTCCGCAATTTAATACAATTTAAACTGATACTGAAAACTGGAAAAGAAATACTGTGGGTCACTCAACAATCCTACAAAAATACATTGGCCACGTACCTATCACGGACTACATTACGCCATCTTTAGACTTCTCTTGCGCCTACCCTAGAAGAGAAGAATGGAAAAATGACCACTTACCGAATGCGCAATCCATATCGGTGTACACAGACAGCTCCAAAATGGACACTGGCGTTGGTTCTGGCATTTTCTCTGAACCGCTGGGTATAGCACGATCAATCCAACTCCCAAGCCATAGCAGCGTTTCGTTTTCCAAGCAGGGGTCCTGGCAGTGGCAACAGCAGTACGTGAGTCTGCGGTAAGGGCAATACCTCCTGAGGGTATCACCTTTTTTATTGACAGCCAGACTGCTATTAAAGCAATCACTGCCGTTGAAATAAAATCGAAGCTTGTGATGTGCTGTCGCAAAGAACTCAAGGGTCTTGGCGCGCAGCATAAGGTCATACTCTGCTGGGTTCCTGGACATGAAGGAATACCAGTCAACGAGAAAGCTGACGAGCTGCCAAGGGGTGGCTCTGCATTGACCACCGAATTGACAGGCCCATCCGTGAGAGTCCCACCTTGTTCACTTAAGCTTAAAGCAGGGAAAAAAGCCACGAGAGACTCAAATTATAGGTGGTACTCCATAGAAACCTGCGTTATCACAAGGAAACTATGGCCCACTTTTGACAAAGCCAGAATCGAGACACTTGTTCGGAAAGACCGGAAATTCATTTCCACCCCCGTGAGTATCTACACGGGGCACAACACTCTGCGGTATCATATGAAAAAGCTGCGTTTGACAGAAGAGGAGCCCTGCAGAGGCTGTGGCGATGAGGAAACGATTGCGGATTTAACCCACTTTCTATGCCACTGCCCCGGCCTCCAACATTCTAGATACAAGTTCCTGGGGAGACACTTCTTTAACAACCTTGAGGAACTCTCCAACACGCCACCGGAAGCTCTGATGAAATTTATCTAATCTACAAGATGGTTTGTATGTGAAAGACCACAAAACAGGTAAATTAGAAATTAAGTTGTATATATACATATGTACATATGATATAGACATAGGGATACAACAAGTAAGGAACGATTTATTTTCCCCCTAATGGGTAACACAATGGGTCAGCATTGACCTGAGTGCGGCGTGGAAAACTTCTCTCCGCCAGCCCACTTACCTAACCCAACAATCCTTCGTTGCGGGTCTACAAATCAACATCAGTTTTTTAATAAAGGGAATGAATATAAGGCAGACACAACTCTATAAGCTATAGCTTGACTCAGAGTCAAAGTAATGAATCGAGGTTTTATTTACAAAACCGATCCTATGTCCTGCAAGAACTACAGAGGCATATCCCTGCTACATATCGCATATAAGATCCTATCCAACGTAATACGTGAACGCCTAAGGCCTTTCTGGATCACACACAACGGCAAGTACCAGTGCGGCTTCCAGCCCGGCAGATTGACGATAGACCAAATCTTCACATTGAGACAAATCCTGGAAAAGACAATCGAATTTCAAGTCGAGACTCACCATCTTTTCATCGCTTTCGAAGCCGCATATGATAGCATTCATCGCCGTGAGCTCTACATGGCGATGGCTGAATTCGGGATCCCGCGCAAACTAATCCAGCTTTGTCGCCTCACTCTGGAAAACACGCGATGCAATGTGCAGTTTGGAAACAGTTCTTCTGAACTATTTCAAACGTGTACCGGATTTCGGAAAGGGGATGCGCTATCATGTAATTTCTTCAATCTAGTGCTGGAACAGATAGTGCGCAGGGCAGGCGTCAACACGGGAGGCACTATCTTCAACAAATCCATCCAGCTGCTGGGATACGCAGACGATATTGACATCATCGGTCGCTTCCAGCGTGCCGTCATAGAGGCTTTTACGGCAATCGAAGAACAGGCGAAACGAGTCGGCCTTGAGGTAAACGAGGACAAAACAAAGTACATGTTGTTAAAGCAGCATCTGTCCACCCACCGCCTAGGATAATACGTCACTGCTAACAGCAGTAAATTCGAGGTGGTTCAGGAGTATACCTACCTCGGAGTAAACATCAACTCCACGAACGATAAGCAGGAAAGCAGAGCAGATTTTAAATACGTTCGAGAGAAAATTCTTCGTCGAATATTCGGTCCCATTTGCGAGGAGGGCGAATGGACAAGAAGATATAACCGCGAACTCTATGAGCTGTATCCAGATGTGGATGTAGCCTAAAAAGCCAAAACACGTCGACTACACTGGCTCGGCCACATCAAGCGAATGGTCAATAATGCTCCAGCTAAGAGGATCTTCGAATCCCAGCCCCCAGATTCGAGACGACAAGGATGATCGAACTTCCAAGCTCTTGCGGATGCCAGAGCGCTTGATCTGGAACACTGGAAGCAGCGTACGCAGAGAGCCCCACAGGTCGGGAGCCCGTTAAGTAGGTAAGTTTTATTTCCACAATCCTTTTGTTGATAACTTCTGAATAATCGCCACACAGGTCCGAAAATTGCATAGATCATTCGCTCCGTGATAAGCGAGATCATGGACCCAAAAGATGTGGCCTTGGAGAAGCTCTGCCCTGGACCACATACGGTCCGTTGCGCCAAGAATTTGTATTTTTGTATCTCCTCAGTCTTCCTTCGAAAGCCAATCTCAGATGGACTAGGCTGACGAACGATGAGGCTAAGCTATGACACGGCTAAAACAAACTATTTACTAAGTAAAACGCGTAAGAACATTGCCAGAATATCAGCGGTCACCACGGGACATTGGCCCATTAGAGCACACCCTGCTAGACTAGGTAATCCATATAACACACATTTTCGCAGCTCCAATATCGCAACTGAAGAAGAAACCGTCACACACTATAAATGCAATTGTCTGGCGCTAGCTTGGATCAGACAACGAACGAAGTCTTTCACCAAAATTCACTGTAAAGACTGTCTATTGCTGCCCAATTGCGTGGCCCGTCTCATCTGGTTGACGTTTTAGATCCTCTTGGACTTCTCCAGCTGGGGCCAGCCACGTCTGCTACTGTTCCATATTGAGCCAGTCTCCTCGAGCAGAACAGCTTGACGCCATTTAAACAATATATTTAAACATATTGGAAAATGGTACGACGAAAACTAACTATCTGTCACCATGGATGACAGATGGATTGCACAAATGTCATCGGGCAGGGATGTGAAATCCGAATCTCGGAATGAATAGCCTTTTATTTTGTTAAAAGCACGTCAGCTAGTGACACATTGTGGCCTTTTAAAAAATGACGGAATATGTTCCTACATGGTCATGTGTTGGGTAATTGATATCACCACTATAACAGCAAATTAACGGTCTACTAATGTACAGATACATGAAAAAAATTCAAACATGTCTGAATGTCAACGAAATTGACAAATAAAAATTTATTTATGGGACTATAAATTTTATTCAATATCTGCTGTTTTGAATCCTTACTAATCGTAAATTTCCTTTTACATCATGAACAAGTAAACTAAAAGTGATAAGGTAAACCACGCAGGGTTCATTGTTGTTTAAAACTTTCACTTATTTCCTCTTCACATCAATTCCCGAAACGTTGACCATTCCTGTCAGTTGACCTGACACTTAGCCTTCATTAGATAAATTGTCACTTGACCTGAATTCCGCAAATTGATGCCATTACTCGAAATATTCATTTTACTTAAATTAAAAAACGCATGACGGCAGTTCAGTCATTTCCCAAGAAAAACATGGATTTTCACTTTAATAACGAATTGGCGTACAATTGGTAAAAATATTTTTTTTTTTCTTTTTTAGTGAAATTTTATTTTTAAATTCCTCATTTTAATGAGGTCCATCGAAGTGTGAAACTTTGTTTGCATATACGTAGATGTACAGATACATATGTATGTATGTATATAGAGCTCAGGCAATATTACATATCCCATTATTTGAGCGTGCAAATTGGTTTCAATTTTGAATTATTGCATTAAATTTAAAATAAAAGGATACTCAGAAAGAAGTGAATACGAAGCACATCGATACTACACTATATTGAAATAGAATACTTTGATATGAGTTTCTGAATTCAAAACATGTTCAGAAATTCTCTGCTCTGCGAATTCAATTTGAAAATATATATTTCGCGCTCGCAGAGATTAATTTCACAGGACTAACAATGGCCGCATTACTATCCATGGAGTGTTGTTCAACAATACTGCTTATTTGGAGAACATTAAATTTAGTTTGCTATTTATTTTTGTTTTGTTATTTTTTTTTGTACTCATATTGCATTGCAAGGACGAATTAAAACAAAATACTCATGTGAGCAGTCCAACATTTATTAATTTTAGCTAATTGGTGAAACTAGTGAATCAAATATTTCAATGAATTTGAATAAATCCAGGAGCAGGAACGTGGCAGTAAAACTAGGAAAATAAATATGATGTTAGGCTACGGATATGTGATACTGACTACTGTCTGATTTTCATTTTACCCTAAGCCAGGTAAGGACCCTCACGAGGTATCCTCATATAGACCAATATCTCTACTTCGTAGAGTCAAGAAACCTAATCCCAAATCACCGGTTTGGCTTTCGAAGCCAACACTCCACAATAGAACAAGTTCACAGAATAACAACTGATATCGAAAGAGCACTAGAAGAAGAAAAAAGTATGTTCTGCAATCTTCTTAGACGATAGAGTATGGCATGAAGGTCTACTCAATAAACTAAAAGTGTACCTAGCAGAACAGTTCTTCCACCTAATGGAGTCTTATTTATCATCGCGATACTTCCGTATAAAACAAGAAAACTACTACTCTAAGCTAGTGCAGATCGAAGCCGGAGTTCCTCAAGGAAGCGTCGTCGGACCTCTGTTATACCTTCTTTACACTAAAGACCTACCTACAATGCCATACACCAAGACTGCAACTTTTGCCGACGACACGGCAGTCTTAGCAGTGGGAGATACAACGCTAGAATCGACGCAAAAGCTGCAAGCTGCTACAGACCAAATTATCAGGTAGACTCAAAGATGGCGTATAAAACTGAATTCGAGTAAATCTCTACATATTGACTTCACAAATAAGTGTATCTCGTACTCCCCTATAGCAATATCAGGTACGACAATACCATATGCAAATACAGGGAAGTATCTAGGTATGACTCTAGACGCTAAGCTTCGTTGGAAAGAGCATATTAAAATCAAAAGACTAGAATTAGACATCAAATGGCGAAAATTAGATTGGCTTTTGGCAGGAAGTCAGGACTATCAATTAATAATAAAATTCTTTTATATAACCAGATCCTAAAACCAGTGTGGAACTATGGCGCTCAACTCTGAGGATGTGCCAGCCAGACCAATATTGCAGTCATCCAACGATTCCAGAATAAGGTCCTTCGAAGTATTGTGAATGCTCCATGGTACATCAGAAACAGCGACCTCCATCGGGACCTAGGCATTCCTACTGTTCTTGAAGAGATCAACTCTAGGGCCAAAGCACACGAGAAGAGACCTCAGGAGCATATTAACGAGGAAGCAACAATTCTTCTAAACGTATATGGCGTGAGACGACTGCAATGTATAAGACCGTCAGGACTTACCACGTACTCTACTACATAGTAACAGAGCGACAACAACGAGCGAAAAGAGGCGCTCGGAATGAACTTAACCTCCAAGGCTTTGGATGGATTAAATCCCCTCTATGCTCTTGTTACTGTCATTAAAAGTTAACATACATAAAAATAGTAAACTGTTAGCCATTTACTTTTCTCCCGCTAATAATACTGAAAAGCAAACTGCTCGTTAGTTTCATAGCTAGTCGCAGTGTAAACAAACATTTGTAAATCCTCGTAGTTTATTTTGTTAGAAATAAAAAAAAAAAAAAAAAAAAAATAACAAAAAAAAAATTCTGAAGTAAACGATCTTTTTTCCAAATACAAATTCAGGACATTAATACAAATTAACAAAGACCGTATGTGTTCCAGGAGCTAACTTTTTTCAGCTATTCGGGATGTGGCTGTTACACAAAGTACAAATGTTTCCCAATTTTTCTTGAATTTATTACGTCGTTCGACATATTGATTTTCCTTGAAAGAGATCTGAAAAATATTTTCCGATGTTCAGATATTGAACTGGATACCAGTAACCAGAAATAGCTTACATGGAAGGGCAATAGGAGATATAAAATTAATTTACAGCAAATTAACATTAAAACGAACTTTGAAAGACTAGAAGTCGCAACGGTAAGCGTAATATCGTCGCTTTGTACTTAAGAGGAAAGTCATGGTATAATGACTTTGAAATTCTAAAAAAACACTATTTGTGGAAAATGTACCAAAAAAGTGATTTTCGATCGGAGATATGAACGTAAGAATGGGAGAACTATGTACAGCACGTACAAGCAGTAGAAATCATCCCGGGATGAGGTGGTAAATCGTACAGGCAAAGACTTAATAAATTGGATAAGCGATTGCGTCGCGTCGTCCTCTCTAAATGACATCTGCTTAAGAGTTGATGAAAAAATCTGGTCTGACCACGTGCCAATTTCACTGAATATTTTTATAACAAAAGAAGGCAAGACTGAGAATATTATGAAATTATTGTCATTGAAGTGCAGACACGTAGAAAAGTATAAAAAAATCGTTCCACCCACGTACTTAACAGTTGGGCGGCCCCACAGTCATTTAATAGCCTTACATGGAAGTTTGTTTAGCTTATATCTGGTAAACTAGTTGTTTGTGACCCCTACAAACGTATGTCAAAATACTCAGAACAATGCCATCTATAACATACTAAGTTTTTATCAAAATTTAAATAGGGGAAAAATTAAATTCCGTCTGAAACTGTCAGTTGTACACCGCTGCTGCGTGTTTGTAAAAGTCGTACGGAATGCGGTCGTCTCCCGCTGCTTTATTTAAATTGCATCTATGAATGACTCTGTAGACGTCCTGTAATGTAATATTGAGGTCTGATACATCGACTTTATGTAGTTGTACTGCACTGCACGGTGGGTTAAGCAACTGCCCAAAATGCTCAGCTAGAATCGATGCTTTAACTTGAGTACCCCGTGCAAAGGTCGTGCCTTTTATAGTTCTAGCAAGTTTCCAAAATGCACCATGAGCTAGTTGTAAAGTGTACCTTTTCTGTTTCTCTTTGCATAGGGTTTTGTATGTCTAATTTGCCTGCTGGTACATGGATTCCGCGAGACTTCTCGTATTAATCGCAAGCAGGTGACCGGCCTTTTCTTGGCTGCTGCACATTCCCAGGCGTAAGGTTTAGCTGCGTCCAAGATGCAGGTAGTGAGTATATCCGAGCCACGGATTGAATAAATTTTCGATTCATCTGTAGCGTTAATCTTACGATTTAATAAGGACCTATACATATAAGGGTGCAGATCTTTCGTTCCATTGAATTTCATTTCCTTCCATTGATTCATTTGTGGGGTGGCTGGGTGCGGGGCAGTCTCTAGATTTACCGCAACTGTTAAGGTTTCTCCACTCACATTTAAGTCTGTTACACAGTCCATCCATTTTCCCCGCCCAAAACAGTAATCAATGAGCATGCTGTGCCTCTCATAAATGTTCCTGTCAATCGGTGGCTATTTAAATTTTCTTCACTATTTCGAAGAGAATGCGTCCGGGCTTTGTAAGGAGCTCCCAGTTTATGGATGTATGTCCCCTCCTTCCTTCCCTCGCAGGACTTTTTTCTCCTCCATTCTTCTGGACATTCTTCCCTAGAAGCCCTTTATTCTACGTTGCTTTAACTAATCCTCTGCAGATATTTGGCATCCAAGTCTTTAGTTTTTAACAGACACCTTGTTAAAATTCCACTTTGTCAAGGACTTCAGCGTCGTTATTATGGGTGTGTACACGTCTTAGGCCGCTCTTATAGAAAGCGGTCTTAATGCGGATCACAGCTAGGCGATCGCTTACCATCTTGAAGTCAATAACTCTTTTTTTTTGCATACATTATCCTATCAATCGTATCTCCTGAATGTACCTTGTAGTGCGAGAAGACAGATTCAAGTGGACAATACCCGGAGAGCGCACATCCCACGTGCATACTCGTGGGTCATAGTCCTTTGGCGTTCCTAATCGTGTTACCATCTGATGGGCATTATCGTTATCCAAGTGTCTCTTTCAAAACAAATTTTTTTTTACGTGATAAGGAAGCAATCCCAACCTGAAGGGCTAGTTCAACTGCAAAAAAAAATCTAAGACGGGGAACCGGTTAAGCCGACCTAGCCATGGGAATCCCCACTGACCTGAGCTCAGATTATTTTAGAGTAGCTCATACAAGGTGATCGCCAGTCCGGCTGTGGACGCCACCTGTCGGAAGATTTCATCAGCCCTTCTGAGGGCTCTTAAGAGTTTTAAGACGCAGTTCAGCCAATCAAGTGAACAAGAGATGGCTCGTTCGGTTCAATACAAGCGTACTGAGATGCACCTACATACCTACTCGTAGAAGTGCTTGCGCAAATCGAAGTGTTCAGTTACACAAGTTCAGTCGGGCTCAGCATGCGCTCATTGTTAGTTCCCTATCAGATAGCTATCTAGCAGGCACCACTTCATAGGCACGTCTCAAAAACTGTAGATAACCGAACTTAGTCCGTAAAATATCGACAAACTGTCGCACTTTGAGGATGTGTCGGCTTCTCTACGAATTTGTGTTGGTTTTCGGGACCACAAATCCTACGGTGTTGCTGTTAACATAACCTTCGTGTTGAAATAAGCTTCGTTCGAAAACATTACTTGCGACAAAAATGGACTTTTAAATCTCACACAAAGAATCGATAATGAAGTAGATGTTCATTTTGCCACAAGTCTTGAGTGATTTAGAAGATGAAAGAAAAATGAGACTTTTATTCGCACAGCTTCTGATACACAGCCCTCCGCTTGGAAATCTTTTTTCAATATTTTACAGCGTTTTTCAGTCGGCAGATGATCAATGTTTTGTCCCGCGGGCTTGGCTCTATATCAGTTAATATTTCACGCACTTGAAATTCAAAAGAAACCGACGATTGTCCCACCATAATGACTCGCAAATATTTTTATGGGAGGCACAATAACTTCACTATGTAGCGGCCTGAAATGATGGGATTCTCGCATTTAGTTGCTTCGATAATCCTGTGGCGATCCACTACCAAACAAGGCTTAAATTTGATGTTGAGATATTCAACTTCCAAGGATCTACAGAGGTTTACACTAAGAAACCTCTAGCCGAGCTGAGGTTTTGGATGATAAATGAAACAGTTCTCCTCAAAATGAGGGTTTCTGTCGCTAGTCTAAGTAAAGACCTTTGGAATGAGAGCGGACTAACGATACCCATCCAAGGCACGTTGTCCATTAAAATTCTGGCCACATTAGTTTGACCCAGTGAGTGTGCAACCACCACAAAGCTGTGTCTCTCCTTTGAGTTTCTTCTGTTTTTTTTTGTAGAGAATTTATCTCAATCACGCGTCATATTGTGGCAAATGGAAAAAAAGGAAAAATATCTCGTATCTTCAACTCTAATAGCGCATAAAAGTTTTTTTTGGACACACACTGCATCGTAAGCATCAAAATTATTCTCAAGCCGGCTACGCCAAAGGCGAAATTATCCAGTTTATTCGTGTGATGGAACTTAATGAAATATTCTAAATCCATGTCATTTCTCTCCCCTCTCTGTCTCACTCTCTATCTTTCCTTCAAGGACTAAAGAATATGCAGCTTAACAAACCATAATGCAACCAAAATGCAATTAGTTCAGTTTTGCACTTTTTGAATATTAAGCAGCAGTGGCACCATTCTTTTTTAGGTCCTTGCAGCCATGTGTGCTCTCTTATAACACTGGAAACCAGAGTCTGTGGTCCCCAGGAAAAAAAGGACAACGGTCAGGATGGGAAATATTTTAATATCTCGTACATAATATCCTGCACCACCTCCATTTGGAGTATTTCGAAAAACCTTCGTTGTACTCATTGTACATAGTAGCTATGGTTGCCTGGGGAACGGGGAACGGTGTTAAAAGTTTTCATTTGTTGTGCGTAAAGTTTTTTTTTTTTTTTATTTTTCAAAATTACTGCATTTTGAAGCGGTTGCGATTAGAATCGTTTTCGAATGCGATGGTATCTCGGTTCTGTAATTAACCCCAATGCAGTATATTGACAGAAAAATATCTCTGTTAGCCTGTCAAGGGGATAAGCAAAAGCTACCCCATCTACCCCGGTCTCGTTCTATTGTTTCGCTAACGATTCCATGCGGCGATAATTGGGGAAACTGCAAGCGAATGTAATTAAACTAATTGGGTCTGTCAGATCGGCGGCTTTTATGTGTGGAGATTTGACAGTTTCCCCGTGGGACATTATGCTTTCATTTTGTGCACGCTTTATGACACATAATTTGAACCGCACGAATGTATCCAAAGTGGCAATTAGGGGACAGTTACAAACGTTTTTTTTTTGTTGTGCCTTTGTCTTTGGACGTGGGAATGATAGACATTTGTCAGCAGGGTTCTGTCTTAAACTTCATTTGTGCTGACATGGCTAATGAGGGGGTGAATAATGGGCGGGTTGGTGAACTTTATTCGCTTTGACGGTTAGTTTTAGAAATAAAAAGCACACAGGCATGGGGGAGTGACTGACAGGTTGACATGCTTATGGTTGTTTACATGAACATATGCACAGGTATGAACTATCTGACAGGATTTGCTAAGTAAATTAAAAATGAATTAAGGACGTCAATATAAGTTTTGAGAAGGATTAGTATAACCTTGAGATTTTCATAGAAGTTTTCCATTCCATTTTTCCGTTTCTTGATGGCACGAGAAGGTGATTATTTTCCTAAGATCTTAATATATCCGTACACAACAGGGTATGAGATTTTTACTCACTAAAACAATCCCCTCCCTTGCTACCTTGCCACTCTTCTCAACGATGTTATATTTTTTTTTTGATTTTGACGCCCCCAGGGGGGCACTTTATTAAGCTTAATACAAGCCAGAAACTTAAACAAACTAAACTTACAAACTAGAGCCTTATAAACTATAAAAAATGAGTGAGGGGAGGATGGATGAGATTGAGGAGATAATAAACTTAGAACTAAAAAGGACAGGACTTAAATACTAAGCTGGACTAAACCTAGTAACTAAGAGGGATGATTGGAGATTAAGGAGGATGATTGGAGGTTAGGTATGGTTAGGGCATTACGGAGTACGCATTTACTCCTATTAAAATCAAATACTAAGCTGGACTAAACCTAGTAACTAAGAGGGATGATTGGAGATTAAGGAGGATGATTGGAGGTTAGGTATGGTTAGGGCATTACGGAGTACGCATTTACTCCTATTAAAATCAATAATTAGTATAAGGAGGGGTCTGACGAAAGTGAGATAAAGGGATTTTGTTACGTAGGGGTCAGAGAACTCTTTTGACCAGCGTTTCACAAATCCAAGTGCTGAAATGGCTCTACTTATGACATTGTCGATATGTGATCGAAAGTTAAGTTCACTATCGCAGATAACGCCCAAATCACGTGCAAACGTGACAGAGGGTACAGGCTCATCACGAATGAAGTAGATCCTAGCTGGTGTTGGGAGACGCTTGCGGGAGTAGGTGATGGAGTGACATTTATTGATATTAAGTTCTAAGCCATTTTTATTACACCAGATGGAGAAGCTATCTAGATCACCCTGTAGTAGGCGAGAATCAGTGGCAGATGATATACGTTTGAAGATTTTCATATCATCAGCGTAGACCAGGAGATCAGAGTTCTGGATGACACGTTCAGCATCATTTGTTGTAAGGATGAAGATTAATGGTCCAAGATGGCTGCCTTCAGGGACGCCCGATGTTGCTGTAATAGGGTCTGATACTGTTGATCTGAATCGAACTTTGTATTGACGGTCCACTAAGTACGATTTGATCCATGAGATGAACCGCGGTTGAAATCCAAGGGCTTTCAGTTTAAAGAGAATAATTTGGTGGGAAATTTTGTCAAAAGCCTTACTAAAATCTGTGGCTACAACATCTACTTGATTCCCATTTTCCAAAGCGTTCAGTGTACTAGACACGAAGACGGTTAAGTTAGTGGTTGTTGACCTCCCTTTGAGGAATCCGTGTTGTTTTGGGGAGAGAATTGGTTTGCAGTGGAAAGACATTACATCGTACACGATGCTCTCGAAGAGCTTAGGTATGCATGAGAGCTTGGCAATTGGCCAATAAATAGAAATTTCGCTCTTGCATCTTTTTTTTATGGATAGGGGTAATGTAAGCATCCTTCCATAGTTGGGGAAAATTTCCTTGTAAGATTGAGAGTTGAAAAAGGGTAGTGAGCGGCTGTGTCAGATGATTCGCGCATTTTTTTAGTACTATGGCGGGGACACCGTCAGGACCAGGGGAGTAGTCATCATTCAATTGGTTAATCTTATCAGCAACCATTGATGGGAATATGTCGACAGAGACAAGGGAGGTTTGTGTAGAGTTGTTCAAATAGCAGAGATAGTCAAGATCGGGTTCATGTAGGTGGGCAGCAAACGACTGGCCAAAAAATTGAGCGAATAGGTTAGCAATTATTTTAGGGTCTGTCGAGGAGGTGTCCGAGAAGGTGAGAGTAGATGGATAGCCATCAGATTTTCTTTTAACGTTTATGAATTGAAAAAATCTCTTGGGGTCGGCTATTAGGTTTGGTTGCATTCGATTGAGGTATTCTAGGTAGAGCTTTCTGCAGAGCTCAGAGAATTGGGTATATGCACAAGTGTATTTATAGAAGTCAGAGTCGGATTTAGATTTAAGGTAGGATTGCCATAATTTGTTCCTATTATTGCGAAGGGAGCGTAACTCTTTATTACACCAGGGTGGAGAAGACGAGCAGTTTTTTTTTTGGTAGGTATGGCACAGATTGGACAAAACAGGCGGACGAGGGTAGCTCATGGGGTCTACTTGCAAAGGAAAAGGGGAGAATATCGGCTTCTCCGAAAGAAGCAAAAAAGAACACAAGAAGCGCGGGATCGAAGATATTGAGAGATTATAAAGGGTCAAGCCAACAAGACCGTACAGAAACCTGTAGAGATGAAGAAGGAAACCTTCTCGTAGAATCCAATTCGGTGCTGAAAATATGGAAAAAAATTGTCTACACACTGTATAACGGCGGCGAAGACCAACATACCGCTGTCAGGCAGAATGAACCTTTCAACAAAGACGATGTTAGCCAAAACTTTCGTCCACAAATGACCAAAACGAAGTGAGGATGGCAATAAACAAGCTTAAATCAAAAACAAAAACTGCTGGTCCTGATGTTGTTCAAGACAGCTGGAAATGACTTATGTAGTAGAGAGCATACACCAACTCATGGCCAACACATCCCTTAGAATTTTCGTATTCCACCACACAAGATCCCCATACGTGAGAATGGGTCTGACTATTATGATGTATAGCCAGTGCATCATTGCAGGCTTCAGGCCCCATTTTTCCCCCGATGAAGAGAGCATTATAGGCTATGCGACTCTTTAAGTTTCCAATTCAATAGAACAACCTCTCAGTGCAAAGCCCCCTGGCATGCATTTATAACCAATCCTTATCCATTCCTATGACGAACAGATAGACGCGTGGAAAGTAAATACGAGTGACTGCCGCGTTTCAGTCACCCACCATGGACGCGATAAGGAACTCACTTGTGACATCTTAAACCAAGCCGTTCACAAGCCATTTCCGCCGAGAATGTGTTAAATGGCATTTCCGGTTGGCTTCGTCCTTGATACGAATAAATTGGTTCGTTTTTACACACTTTGGCCCGTTTTTGACAAAGGTTGACATGAAACCATTTTTTTGAGTTAAGATATTCTCCGGCCGCCTGGTGCTATACCTTCCAATTGTTGTGCCTGCTCTCGAGTGATAACGCATCCGAGTATAATACATACTGTGGCCGAAGGACATTTCTTTTGATTTATTTTTTATATATAATTTCCGTAAAGCCTTCCTCAGCGCAGTGACCCGTTCGTGCATTCCACCCACGCAGCTATGAAGTACTTTCCAGTGGACGGTGTTCATTTGAATAGAGGTGAACAATGCCTTTGGGGCCGAGGGCAAAAATTCATTCGTCAAAAACCACAATGCTGCCAAAATATTTTATGAGACGACATTAAAGCGCACACAGCCAGCCATTTCGTTTTGTGAAATGCAAAATGCATAAGGAACTCCAATGGTAACCGAAAGGATTGCCGTGCAATTCGAAAGGGACCGTATGACATAAAGTGTGTTTTTATGTACGTAGGTATGTGGGGGATACCACAAGGGGAGCCAGCTACAAAATTGTAGCCTCTGCACTGGTTTCGCATTAAATATTTACCCTTCAGCTGGTGGCGTATGGGTGAGAGGGTTAAAGATGGAGTCCAGGATTGTGATGGGGTTTGCTGTGTGTATATTGAGATATTGTTGAGGGTCATTATTATTTAAGGAAACCGCATAATACAGAGTCTGGATGCATCGAAAGTGAACTTGCAGTTAAATGGAATGAAAAACCCTGAAATGCTGTCATACGAGAGTTGTGATAAAGTCCAAGCAAAACCTTGAATGACACTAAAGGCGAATGAAAAGCTTAAAAGATACTTTCAACTGACTTTTCGAGTAACGAAGACGCCTGCAGACGGTTCTAGTTCTATGGTGGAGCAGATGGAACAGCATTTTTAGAGAAGCTTTTAGTGAAGGCCTGATAAAGGATGCACATAGCCAGTATGTAATTCGTGGCTGTAGTGCCCATCTACATATTTGCTAACGCTTTCTTAAAGCTGTAGTGGCTTTCTTGACGCGTTCCAGGATGTTGGGTTTCCAGGTTAGTTCCTTATCGAGGGTGATTCTCAAGTACTTGGTTTATCAGCAAGTGTCAGACTGACACCACAAAGTTTTGCGGGAGCGGAATACGGAATTTTATATTTCCTTGTTAAGAGGACTAGTCCTGGCTTATGAGGGTTTATTTTCACGTAAATCTTTTGGAAAACTAAGAAATAGGTTCCAAGTAAGTACTGCGAGTGGCAGGTGGTTTATTTCCTGGAAGCCAGATGACAGATGATAAGAGCAGGCCTTTGGTTAAGCTACGTTCCTTTCTTTGCCGTGAAAGAGAACTCTCTTGAGCAGTTTAGAAAAGTAGCATACTACTGCTGTCGTTCTAAAACACTATTGCCATGAACTTCCCATTAGTACGACCTCAAGCTTCTCGGCGGCTTAGGTTGTCTGGATCTGGTGCATACCTACACTGAGTCCAAAAAGTCTCCGTACAGTGGCATGCTTTCACATTTATCTTTCTAATTCAATACAAACAGAGCACATTAAAGAAAAAAAAAAACATTTGTTCATGAAAGACTAGCACTTTTTTTTATGATTACAAAATTTCCAGTACAATTACTGAAAAACTTAGGAGCAATGATCCTAAAAGTCCGATAAGTTATAAAATAAACAACAAAAACGTCTCCGTACATCTCCCCTTTCCACGATCTAACGATACTTAGGTTAGGTTAGGTTAGGTAAGCGGGCTGGCAGAGAGAGAAAAGCCTCCTGCCGCACTCAAGTCAGTGTCGACCCATTGAGTTACCCATAGGGGGGAAAGGTGCTCCTCCGACCATTGAAACCCTGTTAATGTCTAATCAACTCTACTCTAGTTACTTACTTGTTTCCAAGTACAAACCACTTTGATGACTTGGCAAAGTTCAGCATCTTGTCTGTAGGAACGCCAGAGAGCTCTTCAAGGTTATAGAAGAAGTGTTTACCGAGGAATTAGTTTCTGGAATGTTGGAGTCTAGGACAGTGGCATAGGAAGTGGGTGGTGTCCTCAAAAACTCCCTCGTCGCCACAACCTCTGCAAAGTTCTTCTTCCGTCCGGCGCAGCTTCTTCATGTGGTATCGCAGACTATTATGCCCCGTGATGATACCCACGAGGATAGAAAGGGGTCCTCTGTCATTTCGTATAAGTCTCTCGGCCCTTGTTCTGTCGAAGGACGGCCATAGTTTTCTTGCGATGTTACAGGTTTCCATGGACTTCCATCTTAGGTTCGCCTCCCTTGTGCTGCTCCAAACTGCATGCAAGGCGGGATGCTTACAAAGCTATCATCCATCCTGTGGTATTGCCTATTGACTAACGGGCAGCTGCTGTCATTGCCAGGACCTCCGCTTGGAAAACACTGCCGTGGTCTGGTAGTTTAATGGATCTCGATATCCCTAGCGATTCAGAGAAGATGCCGGAACCTACACCGGTGTCCATTTTCGATCCGTCAGTATATATTGTTACGGATCTGGTATTAGCTATGTTTCCGCTTTTCCATAGGGTAGGCTGCCATAAACGGCATGCTAAAATCCAAATATAGCGTAATGTAGTCTATTTTGGGTACATAGCCAAAAAATTCTTGAAGGATGGTCGAATGCCCTGTTGCACTTGACTTCCAGTTCGCTGACTGACTAATTTTCAGGGCACTAATGGCTGCTGATGTTTTTGTAAAGATGTCTAGAGGAAGCAGATTGAGAATAGCCTCAAGGCCTGCGATCCTTTCTGCCTGCTGTATCCGACAGAAGAATTTCGACAGTAATCGGTTGTGTTTTCCTCATGTTGTTTAAAAAAAGAGGTTTTTATTAATATGGAGAAGAAAAATTCACAAATTGCTTTGGCGACGAAAAAAATTAGCATGATGTTGAAAGATGCAGGCAAATCATTAGCTGAAATCTCTAAAATTGCACATCGACAAGGACAATTCGTCCAACGAATTCCTCCGCTACCAGTAAACAAATCTGCGCGAAGCACATCGCCAATCACCAGTAAAAAAAAGTATCGGCGGTAGAACGCAACCTTGTTGAACCCCACCTATTTGTAGAACGTGACATTTAGACCCTTCACAGGTTGCTGTGATAATAGTTCTGAGCATGCGTCAAATTTAAGGCCTTCTACGTGTTCAGGAAGGCTTCTAGTGTTCGTAAGCCTCCAACTCTGCATTGATTTGGCTTTTTGTCAAGCATTTGAGCAAGCTTCTCAGGTAAACAGAAAGTAAAATTCTTTTAGAAAATTCCAGCAAACCTTCGTTTACTGAGACTCCCCCTCCCCCTTCCAAACCTTATTCAGAGCAATTCAAAATTACTAAATTCCACGTCCGTTAGTGGGTTATATCGATTTTAATTGTCCTCTGCAAAGCTAATTATCCCCGGTACTACAGCAAACCTTAATTATGGCACATAATTCCCCACGGAATGGGGAAGCCATCTCTGGTCGGTGCACCATGCTTCGGCCAACAGTCTCCTGATTCGTAATCTTTTCATGGGTAAGGAACATACAATCCGTTCATTCGTTCATTTGTGTAGGTTAGTGTCATTTTTTATACCAACTCTGTCTGTATGTGTGTGTTTAGCATCGCAAACTTCCCCACAAGATAGGTCTGTTACAGGTTCACCTAACGAACTGTTTATTTGATCTCTCACCCATTATTGTTGCTCTTATGACCGACCTCCTATCTCCCTAGTAAACTTCCTCTGCTTTTACATTTACACAACAACACCCGGCTACACAACAGGGATAATAAAATTAATGTCACCTCTTAGACGGTACAGCCTCCGCCTCATCATCGTTCTGGCTCCCTGCCTGACTGTGTTTCAGTAGGATAGCAGTTCCGGAACTATGCGGTACAAAAAGGTAAGCAACGCCTAATTGCAAACTCCTGGGCGCTCATTTGAATATCCAATGCCGTATTTCAGAAACAATTCAACTTCAAATGGGACAGACCATTCCCTGAGAGTGGGCCGAAGGACGACCGACTTTGCTACGAGGACGTCCTGTCGCTTCATATTCAGAACGAATGTGTTTGTGTGCCTCATTTTGTTCGGCCGTGTACATGTATTTTTTGGCACAGGCAATTCATCTGAACTTCCTCTTCCTTATCGAAAGTGTCCTCCGTATTTTTTTTCTGTCCTTTTCATTGCGTGGGTACAATGGGGTTGAGGAGACGGTGGTGAAATTTTGAAATATGCGATAATAAATTTAACGCCAAGTGTGGTCTTGAATTCAGAACAGAGTTTTGCATAAGAACGATGGCAAAAGGACACACTAAGAGTTGTCATCGTATGTCATTGTTGTCTTTTGCGACATTCGTGTGTCCAGGAGTGTGGTGGCATGGAGTTGGTTTACTTTAAAATACTATTCTGGTGACATTGTTGAGTCATATTTCGTAATACACTGTGTAGATCTATAGCTGGTCACTGTCAGTGTTTCAAAGGACATTAGCTCTCATATTGTGATTGTCGCATGTCTGACTTTGCTTACACAATTTGTCGGAGATAATTTGCTTGTGTATCTGTTTGGTTTCAAGTCATCCTCAACTGACAGCAAGTGAAGGACATGTTGAATGATGATGAAGAATGCGAATGTGATGCTGATTTAGTGAACAGGACGGCCACAGCAATAAAATTTAAAATTCTATTTTTTTTTTCAATGTTTCTCCAAGGAATCGTTAACGGTTTGGTTGATGTTATTATCATATTTTTGCAATCTATTGTCCTTAACAGCGGTAAGGAAAGAATAATGAGATATTTGATTATTCGGGTATGTGAAAATCGTTTTTCTCCATTAAGGTGTTCTTGGGGAGCCATTAAAACCACGCTGCCTTGAAGAAGGACCTTCAGAATGAGGGGAAAATGGTTTACAGTAATGCTCTAAGAAATTCCATTCCGTGGAAAGAAATGCCCGAATTCGCACCACAACCCCCCGTAAGGATGAGATCATTACCGCGATCAAAGCACTGAAAACTAATAAGGCGGTAAGACTTGATGGCATACCCTGGGAAGCTGAGAGTTTTCCGGATGAGTGGAAGAAGGGGATGACCGTCAAGTTCCATAAGAAAGGCAACCTTATGCAGTGCGACAACTGGAGAGGCATCTGCGTGCTGCCTACTGTGGCCAAGATAATAGCTAAAATTATCCTGGAACGAATCAAAGAACACGTCGAAGACACACTCTACGCCGAACAAGCAGGTTTCCGCTCTGGATCCTCCTATGTCGACCACATAAACACCCTGCGGATCATTATCGAGCAGTGCGTTGAAGCCACTTCTCTTTGATAGTGTCAATCGGGAATTTATTTGGCGGGCCTTGCGCAGGAGGGCCATACCAGATAAATTAATAGCAATTATCAAGGCTACATACGATGGGTCCACAAGACACGTTTTGCTTAGAGGAAAGCTGTCTGAGGAATTCGAAGTTCAAAGTGGGGTTCGGCAAGGCTGCATTCTGGCACCAATACTGTTTTTATTGGTGATAAGCTATGTGCTAAATGCGGCTTTATCGACGGAAAGCGGAGGAATTTGACTCTTACATCCGAACTCAAGCATAATAGACCTTCACCAAATGACAACAAATATGGAGAAGGAAGCAGACGTCGTTGGGCTGAAAATCAATTCGGCAAAAACAAAAATAATCAGCCTAAGACCGAACTCATCAACTCATATGTGCATTGCTGGACAAACGGTTGAGAGAGTAGAGAGCTTCCAATACCTTGGAAGTATTGTCTCAACCGATGGCGGAATCAAACTGGATACAGCCAGCCGAATATGCAAGGCAAAATCCGCGTTTGGGATGCTATCCACGATTTGGCGTAGTAATGCAATTAGCGGCTGTTCCGTTCCAACGTTGAATCCGTGCTGCTGAATGGATGTGGTACTTAGAGACTGACTACTACAAACGTTCGTAAATAGGTGCCTACGCAACATCTTAAGAATTTTTTGGCCGAACCGTATCTCGAACGAACAGCTTTACCAGAGAACGGGCCATGAACCTATAGGAACAACTGTACAGCGACGAAAGTGGCAGTGGATTGTTTACACATTCCGAAAGGTGACAGGTCCATAGCTAACCACGCGATGCAGTGGATTACTCAAGGTGGCAGAATACGCGGCGGTCCTAGGAGTACATGGTGCAGAACAGTCGAGAAGGAAGCACGGCAACTAAGAAAAATTCAACAGACAGGCTGCCTGGGGGTAACCGGATCGATGAGATCAACAGCAAAAGCAACAGCAGCCTTGGAATCAATACTGAATCTTCTTCTTCTTTTCCTTAGGGAAGCCGGGCTATGGTTAGCTGAGCCCTATGGGCATTCTAAACTGGAGGAATATTGGGAGACTTCGAACGGAAACGGACTACACTAACACTACGTTCCACAAACAAACTGAAAATTCCTAATACGAAGGAGTAGGATGAAGGAATAGTCTGCACCGGAAACTAATTGCCTATCCACAAGGTCGGATCTAAAACGGTCGTAGGTACTGTTGCGGGTGTCTACTGCGAATCCCGAAATACAAAATCGATCCTTCAGAGGACGATTGCAGTGTTTTTGAAGCCGAAGTTGCCGCCATAAAACCAGCTCCGGTCATGACTAACGAGGGTAACATCTCTGAAAAAACAATCAGCGCCTATGTTGACAGTCAAGCAGTCATTAAAGCGTCAAAGTCAACATGGGTAAGGCCCCAGCTGGTCAAAATTTGCATAAAAAGACTGAACGATATCTCGCCAACGAGGTGACCCTCTGTTAGGTACCGGGCCACATGGATGTACTAGGTTACGTAAAGGCGGATGATCTAGCCAAGGATCACATCTAAGCACCTCGCAGGCCCTTCTCGAGGATTAAACCACGTTTAACTATTTGAACAGAAAGATAGACATTAAGTCCAACGAGTAAGCTAACAGGCGTTGGTATCGATTCGATACATGTGCCATAGCCATATCTTAGGGCCAGTCTATGACAAAAAGAGATCCGCAAGTCTCATGGAACTCAGTGGCAGGGATATTCGGATCGCTGTCGGCGTCGTAAGAGGACAGTGTGTGATAGTCAACCATGCAGCAAGGCTTTGACTACCTCACAAAGACTTATGTAGGAACTGCAGCGACAAAGAGGAAATAGAATCCATTACCCACTTGCTTTGCGATTGCCAAGCACTAGACACGAAAAAGAAAAACACTCTTGGAAGCCACTTCTTGCGGAGCTGGATGATCTAAGAAACATTGAGCTAAACAAACCCCTGCGATTCATACATATATGTGCATATGTAACTGGGTAGTTTAGTTCAGCCATCGGTAACTGAAATTTAAGTTCTCAGTGGTCTGCTATTGGGCACAATGGACTCATCGTTAGTCTAAGCCCTAGACTAAGGGCACCCATTTACCTAACCTAACCCAGGCTAGATGAAGGGAAAATCGTTAATGATCCCTCAACGTAGTATATGATGGGCAGCTAGCATGATAGGAGGCCAACTGAGGGCCTAGATTGCTTGCTTGGACCTAGGTTAGAAAGGTCCTAAAGAAGGATGAACTGGGACGGTCAACGACATTAATCAACTGCCGTCCTCGGGCTTAGCGATTTGTAACTTGGTTGTGACTGAGCAGACAAGAAGTTCGCCAACGTCAATATCTAAAGCCTTGGTGAGCTGAAGTGGCCGACGTGTGCATCAGCCGGCACGCAAAACATCTAAGTATAATCGCACAATTCGGACTCATGGCAAGAGCAGTCAACAGAAAACGAACATAGGCAAGGGCATCCCACCGAAAACAATTAAAGAATATTAAAAGGACCTCGTATCGAATCGCTACATGGAACGTTGGCTCCCTGATTGAATGAAACTATGAACCAGTTAAAACCGGCGAGGGTAATCGGCCTTGGTCTTAAAACTTGCAAGCCCTTCTACAATGCAGTGTGCAACGTAACAGAGTGGGCATTAATCACTATGCATGTACGGCAATGAGTTGTTTCCGTCAACAGAAAGTCAGACAGACTCACGGCGATCGAATTAGCAGTCGGCAACAAGCCATGCCTTAAAATTATACCTCCCTACGCGCCACAGCCAGGCTGTGATAACACCAACATGCTGGTATTTTGGGATGAACTTTATAACCTCATGTACAGTACATTCCTAGAACAGTCTAAAATCATCTGCGGCGATTTCAACAACCACCCAACAATCAATATGAAGACGTTCACGGCGGATGGCTGTCTAAAATAGTTCTTCTTCCCTTTTATTCGGCGAGATTATGATCAGGATTATAGGGATCACTACCTAACTGCGCCACTACTGATCCGCCTGTGGGGTTCGCCGATTCGACCTCAGAAAGTATCTGCAGGCCCCCCGGTTTCGGGTCACTTCGTCGCTGAGGCCAATCAAATGCTGCGGTTTTGCATTTGTGTGATCCAGGAGTTATTTGACCTGCCTCTCTTGCGCTCGTTTATAAGAACGTTGATTGACATTGACATTGAACATGACAATACCAACTGCTCCAATTTTTTCCGAGATGGCTTCTTTGACTGAAGACTTCCCCGGATCTTCGGACATCTAATTCGATCAAGCTTTGTTACTCCTGCTGTCATGCGAAGCATCTTCATCTCAGCTGACTAAAATAGTTATTTCGCAGAACTGGAAGAAGTGTATACGCTTGCAAAAAAAATACGGGATTTTTTGTATGCCCCTCAGAAGGTTTGACTGCAGGCATCCTTAAAGGGGCTTTGCCAAGCATCTCAAGTTGTTGGGTTTAAGCAACACAACCATCTGCCCTACTTGTAAGGAAAACGATGATACAATGAAAAATTTCCTTTAATATTGTCCGGCCATTGCTCGTACCAGGTGGCAGATCCTTCAGGTCGGCTGATCGTCATCGCCAAGGGCCTTCTCGTCTTTCTCCTAAATTTGGAAAAAAAAAAAAGTAAGACGTCTGCTAGTCAGTACAATGGACCAGTATTTGAGGCTGCAAGCACATTTAAGGCAACAGCAGCAATTCTTTCGTCTGTGGGCACCGGACAAGGTCACGGATAGTTTTTGGTATCAATAAGCACGCCAGCTTCACAAACTTTTTTGTATTAATTTTCTGGTCGCTGATGGTCGCTGAAGGGGGTTCATTTCGACAAAAAAAAAAATCAAGAAGCTTCTATTCCACGCAGCATTTCATGCCAGGGAGTTGCTTACTACTGATTATCTTCGATTTATGCTGAAGGTAAACATACTTCTTGAATTCGAGCGGATAGTAGCCAACGATACAAACACCTCCAGAAGGATGCTTACCGCAGCGTTTTCTACTGCCTAAATCTTGCAGTGAAGGTGATGTGGTAAATCTATTTGCATGGTTCTTGGAGTTACGTAGGAACTAATCCACATTGAAGAAACATTCCTGACTTGTGTGATAGTTTTCACAGCTTTACCTATAGTGTCCGTTGCCCACACGTCCACGAACAGTTGTTTGTAGAGCTGGCATCAGCGATGCAATAAGAACTGCTAATCCTGCAGCATTGAACATTATGTTTCATCTACTGACCTTAGATACATATGCATATGCGGCAAATATTAACGACTCTAAGACCGATAACATTGTGGGGTATGGTGTTTTCTCTGAAAAGCTCGATCTGAGTATATATTTCCGCCTTCCCTATCATTGTAGCTTTTTTTCAGGCAGAAATCATGAGGAAGAAGGGCGACATTTTTATTGACAGCCACGAGGTCTTTTAGTTCAAAGGCCACTGTTAAATGCCATTCATCTCTCTTGACGGAACAATTCAACATATGTACACATCTTTGCTGGGTGCCTGGTGAAAGAGAGATTCGGGGAAACTGCAAGGCTGACGATCGATAGGAAGGGTATGTCTCTTATGATTCTGTCAAAACACTTAAACAGCTACTTAAGCTGGACGCCAACCACAAATCGTAAAATGCTCGACCTGTCCTACATCTAGACAAATCTGACCTGAGCTGGATCAGAGACTTGGTGACGGGTTGGTTATACTAAGGCGATTACAGATCAGCTACGTAATCGGTATCCTCAGGGAACACTGTCTGATAGATTAACAAGCTAAAAGGCTGGGCTTCTTTTTAAATGACTTCTCCAGGCGGTACAAGGACGAAGAGGAAGAAAACATCATTCACCTCTTATGTTCCTCCCTCGGCCTTGTCCCAAAGAAGACTACTCCACTCAGAGGCTCTCTTCTTTCATGATATTAGCAAACTGCTGTCTTTAGACGTCATGAGTATCTTACGCTTCATTAAAAGCTCAGGTTGGTTCCCTGCTTAGCCAAAGTGGAGAATTCCATGGCATAAGTTGGTCTGTATCCCGGCCACCTTAACGATAACCTAATCCTAAACCAGGAGATGATGTCTTCGTTGCAGCTAAGACTGCAGCAAAGCTCTTTAGAGTGGCTGCTAAACTGGATGCACTTAAAGAGGAGTCGCTCTCTTAAATTATAGAATTTCACATGCGATTTCGAACGGCCTCTGAAAATCGATGGTTCACTCAAACCAGTTCAAAAATGTAGACTCCTCTCCATGAGTACTTCAAAAAAAAAACCAAAGTAGATCAGACATGCATTCTGCTACTATGCACAGTACGATGATACTCTCTCACTAAAAGGGATATCTAACTAAATTGTGCAATTTCGGTGGCAAGAAAGGAAGTTTATTCAGTCAATAGCAAGCTTACGCTGCGGGCGAATTTTTGTCCCGCAAATCTCCAATTGAATTCCATTGAATTTGCGTTTGAAAAATTCCCCCATACGCCAACGATGCCCCAAAAAAAGGATAGCGATGATGGCAACGTGAAAGCAGGACGACACAACACAATGTGCACAAGTAAATATGCAATGGAATTTCACTTGCGGCTACAATAGCTTAAAATACACACCACCCCCTTGCAATATGCAATATGTATGTGAGTATGCTTGTTGTATGTCAATATGGGATAAACTATTTTATTCAGCTAGTCCTGCCTCTGAGGATCCATATCGTACTATCAATTTCCACATTAGACGTCTGTTATGGTGTAATACACGACTCAAGGAGCTACAGAGGATGGCGGGCATAATGTAAAAATATTTCCTTACACAATACACATGCACACCCCACCCACGCAGTTCACAGTAATTCACATTCTGTCGCATACTTAGTATTTTTTATGAAGATAAATTTGAAAAGAAATCCTTCTGAGCTGATACAACGAGGCGAAACGGATTCTTTAAGGAAGAACCTGAGATTGTTAGTTAAAGTGATGTGAAAAATGGGGTGCCATGGAGAAGGGTTAAATATGTCTGCTAGCAGAGTGAATTGGAAATTATGATGCGATAGTCTTTGAGGAATGAAAGAAAGTATGTAATGCATAGGTAAAAGGATGTGAAAGATATTAACAGGAACAACCTTATAAAAACTGTTTCCTAAGAAGACTTATTGTGGATAGATGAGAGATGTTAAGGATGTTCTTCACGATGAAGTGGAGACGCATGCCATTCAGGAAATGTTGTAATAAAAGTACGTAGTTTCAAAATACTTTACCAGATGTGTTTTTCACGAAAATGCGGATTGAGAGCACAAAAATATGCGAAGTAGAGGATTAATCCTCTCGAGGCTATTGTTACTTTTTTTGCGAAAAAGAGGATGTTCGGTTTGCCTCAGCGGGAGCTAAGTGGCGTTAGTATGTGAATGTAAAATGAAGTTAAGGGTGCTTTCGACTAGACACGAAGCTTAACCCTGAAAAAGACCCAGTCGACGTACATGGATATGGTAAGACTTCCCGAACTCGTCTAGCTCTGCTCTAGATGCACTGTTGAAGTTTTATTCGACTCATACCATGGACACCAATTTTTCGTCTCTAACGACGTGACTTTTGCTACATCATGCACTCGAACGTTGATTGTACGCTATTTACCTACCGACTCCTGATTTATTTGCAAACACCTCGGCTTTTGTTTGGATTTAAAACGAATTTCCTTAGCTCAGTCCAACTTCTGGCTGAATGCTGCGCTAGAAAATATTGTTGGACATATGTACACGGATGGCTTCAAATCAAGGGCTACTCGTGAGCTCTAGGAGCAAAACAAACGGGAAGAATATCGGTTTCCCCAGAAAAAGTTATGAGAGCACGAGAAACCACTATCTAGTACGAGCTGTATAGAGCCGTGTGTAGTTCTAGCTTCCCTGTCAAACTCGTGCGTCTCTGCAGAATAACGGTGGAGAACGCTCGCTTCTTTAAGAGAAAGGACAAACAACATTAAAGAATTGAACAGATCGTCACAGTCGATAGCTATAGCTTTGAAGTAGAAAGGGACTTTGTCTACCTCAATTGCTAATTACTGTTTCTTTGGGCTGAGAAGGTAGTAGTAGTAAGGCCCTGTCCCGAACAACTAAAGAGACTCTACAAAAGGATTTTAATCATCCCAGCCCTTGCTTTATAGCGCTGAAGCATGGACTCTGTCGAAAGATATCTTCAGTCGTTTCGAGAGAAAAATGTCGTAAGATTTCGGTCTTGCGTAGCTGTACAGCGCCATCGGCCTAGTCAAAAAACTGAAAGAATGTAGAGCGAATGGACGTCAATGCTCCTGTCGGCAGAGTCTTCGAATCTAACTTGGAAGGACAACGCAGTAGAGGCTAATCTTGCCAACTTGGAGCGCACAACTGGAGGCAGTTAGCTAAGGACCGGTCTAGCTGGAGAGGCTTCTTGATTAGCGCACAGTTTTATACCGCACTTTTGCTCCACCTACGTAAGTAAATTTTTGAGTCATTTTGAGGTTACAACGAAAATTTAGCTTTCTCTCTCTTCATTGACTCACGGAACCTAAACATAATGTTCAAAGCATTTACGTCTTAAGCGCTGCCCTACAAAGTGGACATGTTGTTGATTAATTTCATATTGAAATGCTTTAGAATCTTTCCACTTAAAGCTTATAGCCAAGAGTTCTAGGGAATTCGCTTGGAAGAAAATGGCATCGGTTAGGTTAGGTTCGGTAGGTGGGCTGGCGAGGAGAGAATCGCTCCCCGCCACACTCAGGTCAATACTGACCCATTGTGATGCCCCTTGGGGGAAAGGATGTCCCTTGCCCATTGAAACCCATTTCCGATTTCCGATATACTCTGCTCCTATAATAATTGCTGCGGGTCTTTGCATACAAACCATCTTGATACCTCTTGTATGGCTATTTTCCCTGCTTCAAGCTTAAGTGCGCAAGGCGGGATGTTCACGAGTGGTTCTGCTTGTCTCGAAATGACTGCAGAGCCCTCTCTTGCTAATTCGTCAGCTTTCTCGTTACCTGGTATACCCTCATGTCCAGGGACCCAGCAGAGCGATACCTTGTGATGTGTTGCAAGAACCTTAAGCTCTTCTCGACAGCACTTCACAAGCTTCGATTTAATTTCCGTAGCAGTTATTGCTTTTATAGCTATCTGGCTGTCGATAAAGAAGGTGATACCCTCTTGTGGTATTGCCCTAACTGCAGACTCACGAGCGGCTGTTGTCTCTGCCAAGACCTCCGCTTGGAAGACGCTGCTGTGGTCTGGGAGGCGTATTGATTTCGATAATCCTAGCGATTCGGAGAAGATGCCTGACCCGACGCCGGTGTCCATTTTAGAGCCGTCTGTATAGATGGCAGTGGATTGCGCATTTGGTAACTGACCTCTTAACCACTCCTCCCTGCTATGATAGGCGCTTGTGAAAGGTCTATTAAAGTCTAAGTATGGCGTGATGTAATCCGTAATAGGTACGTGGGCAATATACTCCCGAAGGATAATCGTATGTCCTATTGCATTTGACTTCCATGTTTCTGACTGACTGATTCTGATGGCGCTTATGGCTGCAGATGTTTTGATGAAAATATCTAGCAGAAGCAGGTTAAGAATAGCCTCAAGCCCAGCGGTTTGAGTTGTCCCATTGCACTGGTGGTCCTGATGCACGCTAGTCTTTGAACCTTCGTGACAGCCATTAGGTTAGTGGCTTTCTTTACCGCTGGCCACCATACAAGACTGCCGTATGTCAGTATGGGTCTTATTATAGCCTTATACAGCCAGAGAATTATTTTAGGAGAGGGACCCCAGGTTTTCCCAAAGATTCTGCTGCATAAATGGCGTAGTCAAGTTAGCTTATGGACATAGACACATTCAGTTTATCTGGAAAATTTTTTGAAACAACTTGGCACTCATTTTCGAGGCCCAAAAAAATAGTTGTGCCAAAGTCCTTAGCCACTTTGGGGTTCTTTCATTGCTTTCTAGTTGGGAGCATTACTCAAGTACAGCGAGGGTGTTTCTTAGTCATTCAGAGAAGCAACCAAGTATCGTCTTCAGGACTTTGCTATGGCCATACCACTTAGCAGTCCACCATCCAGATTCCCTAAGCCTGACTGCGCTGCAAGCAGCAGATGATTTGTTCATGGGCGGGCTTTGGTTCTACATGTCAATGTGGTCAAATTGACACCAAACGGATGCTAAAATCGTTTTTTTAATTCAGTCAATACCCGAACAGCTACTTTAACTAATTTCCTTGCAAAGACTTCTTCTACGGCAAAAAAAAGATCACGGTTCCATTTTGCAAAATGTTTGTGATTCGTGGAAAATCTGATTTTTTAAGTAAATTGTCGTGCATTTGAAAAATGTGCGTAATTTCAAGCTACATCTATTTGGTACTTCATGAATCCTTCAAAAATGAAATCTTCATAAAAAGCCTTCGAAAACCACCCTTATAAGAGGCTTTGAAAACTCACAACGTGATTGAAAGCAAAACATTTGCAAAACAAAACAATATCCTGTCAACATTGTGTCTGAAAATCTTATGTGTCCACCCCATATTCGAAATGGATTCATACTCCCCTAAAACTGGGAAATAAATGTGGCAAAAAAGGGAAATTACTTTTCTATGCTACAACAGTTTTCAAGGACCTGTTTTAATTTATAGCATGCGTACTACTAATGCATTCCGAAATCAACATATCCTTGCGATGTTTTTGATGTTCGAAAAGATTTTCGGATTTTTGGACAAAATTATATCTCTTTCGAAAAAGCGGCCAACTTCGAATCGATTGGGAATTTTCTAGGTTTAGTACTAGAGGTTCATGTATTGTCTATGAAGTACCTAAGTTGAACCGTTTATTTTACGGGTTCTTGGGAAAACTAATATGGCGGGGTAAACATCGTAAATAAATGAGTTGACTTATATTTGTTAAACCTGAGTGATAACTTTTGTAGATTGAGTGTAAGAGGAAATTGAGTGTGTATGGGACAGTAGAAACGCGTAATTTGAACTTGTATTTCGTGAGGAAACTTGTTACAAAATTATACAACAACCGAAAGAGAACTTCAATTATTGTGAATTGTACGTAAAATGAAGTGTTATGGTCAAGATAAATATAATCTGCCAGACCAGACTTTCTATATACATATGTCTCAATTTTATTCTCTTTACAATAATTGCTTAGTCCTTAAGATTTGACAAGAAAGACACAAGATTCGTTAATGTCATTCGTTAACACTTACTAGGAGTTTGCTTACGCCTACTTAGGTAACACTATAGTCGAGGGCCCCAGGCAGCATTCCTCTCCAGACAATTGCCCAACATTTTATATGCCAAGTGTATTTAGTCTAAATCTAGACATCCTTGGCGATTGATTAAAACATTTTCACTATGTCTCGTAATCCTTTATTCCACACGCTGTCGATACAAACCCGCGAGGAATCCTGTTAAAATACATAGGAATTTATTGCTTAGTCTTAGGCTGATGTATCCCATAAGGTTGTGATCCCCTATTCCACAAAAAGGCTCAAATCCTACAAAGGGTTCTGCAGGCCCTTCTGTTTTTCGTTACCCTCTATTCCGGCATGACTTGGGATCCAGAACAGGATTACTTTATTTCTTCTGCCCAATTTGTTTAGTTTATGTAGCCACTCCCATATCAGTTTGGATTAAGGTGGACACCAAGCGGGTTGATGGCTACATAACTGTCAGACATTATTACTTTGTGGCAATTAATGTAATTTCGGTCGACACTGGTTTCAAGCCATCTGTCTATGAAAGATCCTGGTACTTTTGCCCATGGGTTCGACGTATTTCATTCTTGCTACGAATGCTCCTGTCCCCGTCCCTTCATTAGTTTTCGACCCATAACAATCTTTAACCTCTAGGTAAAGAGGATTTAATCCGAGGCGCAATTCATGGCTGCGGTTGAGCATGTTCACATTGCACCAGGGATGAAGAGGTATGTCAGTCCTTGCACTTTGTTGAATGTCTCCTTGGCTGTGACTAGACTGGTCTGCTTTGGCCATACTATTTATCCATATGTTAGCATAGGTCTCACAATGGCAGTGTACATTTATCTCACGTACAAATCTCAGGCTACATCCCCAATATTTGTCCGCTAGGATCCTGCATATTTTGAGAGCACCCGTTGCCTTTCTGCATATTTGTTCTGTTTGCTTCTTTCAGATTAGTTTACTGTCAAAATGAAACGCTCGATACCTCACTTCCTTAACTGATGTCTGTACCGTCCCCGACAACCGATTTGACAACCCAATTTCCTTCTTTTTTTTCGCACCATTTTTGAGTTACTGTTGTCCGCTTTGTATGGTGTCACAGAGGGTTTCTCCAATCTTTCCTCTGGCAATCAGTACAGTATACACATGTATGTCATTAGTATAAGTTTCACAGTTGATTGAATTATTAAATCTTGACTCACAGAGATTGTGTCCTATAACGCTTTAGTGATCCAAAAACCACGGTTCCATTTAGAAACCGGCTTCAGCTTATACGCAGATTCTGAAACAATTTTTCAGTGATTTGTAGAACTATCAAGCGCCTTTAGTACAGTTTGAGTGTGACTGGAAATGCTAATACTTCCGCTGCGTTTATGCACATCTCTCGTCACTTATCAAGTTGCCACTAAGGGTAAGTCAGCGACTTTCATTTTGAAAAAATATTTGGTTTCCAATTCGATTTGCTGTGAAGCCTTGGAATAAGCCATTTGAAACTAAGTAAGAGAATCCCTAGACCGTTTTTCAAAAATTACACTAACACCTACATATGTAGCTTCAACCCACACATTCACATTTTAGATAATTCAGAGTGCTTAAGAGTTCCATTCGTACCTAGACATTCTTTTAAGGTTATGTTCTTAAACCATTTAAAGCCCGAAATCTCGATGAGAATGGAGAATGTATAAAATTGTGATCAAAAGAATATAAAAGAAATTTGTTTGTAAGGTCCCTTGCGTCTATGTAATATTTCAAAAAAAAAGTCGTACAATGGCTGAACTAACTACACAATGTATCGAATATTTACAAGGGACTGGATATACTGAGTACACCCAAGGTATATTTAGCTTTCCTGTGTTTGAGCCTTTAAATAGGATTGGCCACCTACGAGTGAGAAAATGAACTAATTGTTATCTAGACAAATGGAGCAAATATTTTCAAAAAATGTTTGCATTACATAACCTTAAGCTTTCACCTAGTTGTTAACGAATGTATCATCCTAGAAAAGGCCCTTGTGCATTTCCTTAATATTTAAACTTCACACATTTTCCAAAGAGCTTTCAACAGAAACATCGATTTCAAGCTTTAATACTTGCTTTATATTATTATTTAAACCACTGTACGAAAACATGTAGGAAATATCCACTGTTTGTAGATAGCGAAGTAAATTAAATAAAGAAAAAATGTCGGTCGATTACAACATTGATCAAGATTTTGATATCTCGGTGGATATTGAAGTAGACGGAAGGTCTAAAGGACCCGATTCGACCCCTTTGAATTGACTAAGGAAGAATTTTATGAAAGACCTATCGATTCGATAAGGAAACCGAAGCATTTACTGTTGAACTATTAAATATTCAAGACCAACCAACTAAGAGAGGCTTGCCATTATCTATCTGGAAACCTTCAAGTTCTAACAGCATTGAGATTTTTTTGGCCGGAATGTTCATCAAAGTGATATAGTAGGTTAGGTTAGGTAAATGGGTGCCCTTGTTGACAAGGTTGTCAACGGCTCACTTAGACCACTAAGAGTCCATTGTGCCCAAGTGGTATAGTAAGTAATGTGAGATGTATTATAGATTGTTACCTCTCATATATGAAGGCGACCTGAATGGCATTTGCCAACCAAATGTCAGTCGAGTTGTTGCGGAAATATCAAAAAAAACTCTACAGCTTCCTAACTTTATCTCATTTCAAAGTTAGCATTTTTTTCAAATCGCTTGATTGCCTGGAGTTATCGGGACGATTGACTGCACGCATCCGCATATTACGTGCCCTGCAAAACTGGTGGGGATGCGATGGCGGGTAATTTTCTAATTCGCAAAGGATATTACTTTTTAAATGTGCAAGTATGAACTTCAAATCAATTCATTTAGTGCGAAATAATGCTGCTCAAAATGCTTTGATTGTCTGCGATGCAATTTGTAAAATTACAGACATATTTGAACGATCCTGGGGTTTACGACAAGGTGTTTGCATGTGGAACAATTATAGACTGAAAAGCAGTCTTGAAAAAACACAAAATACTCACAATGGAGTGTTACTGGGAGACGCAGGTTAGCCCTTGTCCAATAGTTTACTTACTCCTGTAAGGAAGCCATGAAGTCGACATGAGGACAATTTAGCTCTTCACAACAAGAAGTAAAGTAGAATGTCTAAACGGACAAATTAAATCTAGGCTCTGATATATTTTCGAAAGGCCGACAGTTGACTTGGATACGGCTAAGAACGTTGTTGTGGCCGTTGCATTTTTACATAACATTTCCAAAGAACGGTATCTCTCACGAATGTACATATGTATGTAGGTATAGATTTTTTATTTCCAGCACATTCAGTTAATATACATACATACATATGTAGGTACGTAAACCTTCACAGTTTTTGAACAGAATAATGAAGTATTCGATGAAAGAGAAGTGTCAATACAAGTAGACAAAGGAGAAAGAAAACCAATCACAGCAAGGATATTTCGTCAAAACTTCATCAACCGGAATTTCAATAAGAATCATATTTTTAGAGTGAGTTTCATTCAAAATTTTATTCCGTGGGAACTCTATTCTAAGTTTTTGGAGTTTCCTACCCCTCGGTTGAAATTTGTTTACGACGTTGCTGGAGAACGTCAACAGCTGGATTTGTTGTTGTTTTTAGAAGCTTTAGTCTTAAGATTGGTGTTTCTTTCATGTTTAGCTATTCTTCCTTATTTTCAATAATAGTTGAATCCAAAAACGGCTGCAATGCGATACTGTCTTCGTATCCAGTGAGGGTTCCTCTTCGAGTATTTGTACATTTACTGGTTCGTCAGTATGGCTGTCTATCGATATTTCGTCTTCAATAGAGTCGGCCACAGTCATATCTTTTACGATTAAATTGCCTTACTTAAGCTCCTTACCGCATTGTCAGTTGCTCTTTGTGCCGCTTTCATGTTTCTAACACTGTTCCGTGCTGCTTTCTTCATCCGATGCCACTGCCTCGGAATTCCCCTGATGTATCCAGCTATTTGTATATTTTATTAGATATCTCTCCATGCTGTCATTTTTTGTGAAATCATCTTTACGCCATTTCTTTTATCATCCATGACTTTAAGATGCCTTCCGATCAATTCGCCCAGCATTTCTTCCTTTGCCTCCGACTTTTTCTGCTCCCGAACTTTTTGAAGTTCATAGCTACTCATCTGTAATTTTAAAATTTATTGTCTATTTCAAAACATACATCCATTCGTACAAAAGCAAAACCGTAAAAAAAATGTTCGAATTTTCGAAATTTCGTTTTCAGATTACATACAATTTGTAGTAGAGTTGTAGTAGAATAGACGTCACACTCGTATGCGCATCTTATTTAACAGAGCTGCCAGATTCTCTATGAATAGCAGCTAATCTGTGTGTTAACTTTAGCCACCAGATTAGTTACGCACGGTCTTAAAAATTTAACTATGAATATGGACCAATGTGTTTCTTGTTTTTTTCAAGAACGCTTGATTAGAAATAAATTGATTCATGGCTTTATCTGTACTATCATTTTGCAAAAAACGAAGACATCACTTAAAATGAAAAACACTATGACAAGTGCTTTGTCAAAATAAAGCGTAATGTTGGACGCAAATATGGAGCGATACTTATTCAACAACCGATGTACTTCTCGCGCTTGTAGCGTCGTTAGTCCTTTCTTACATTCGACTATGAGCTTCTTCTTGCTGTTGTCCTTAGTTGCATCTGCACTTTATTTTGGAAGGGACTCGCAGTTAACTTTGTCGTATTGTTTCCCCTTCCTGATAGTCTTCGATTGTTTCGCCAGATTAAGAATTCTCGCCGGCACCCTTTTATCGCTTTTGGCTTTCACAAGGGTCTTTCGAACGATCAAACCGCTTGTTGATGCTTTTTTCCCGGCCTCTACTACCCACAACATGTTCGTCTCGCGATCTATATCAATCTGTGCTCATATTACGGCTTCTGAGTTCTACAGGATTTCCATATTTTTCCATATTGTCCTTGGCGACTTTCCTTTGCCGATATGCAATGGAACCTCTGAATTTCCGTACCTTAGTATTCGCCCTTTCAAATCCAACGTAATACCGCTCATTACCATGAAATCAACGCCCAGGAGTAGTTCGTCAACTATTTTCGCCACAATAAGCTGGTAGTGTGGTGTTTCCAATCGTTATTCTCTCAGTAACTTTTCCCAGTATAGGTGCCTCCTCTCCTGTAGCCGTTTATAACCGCACTCCCCACAGTGGCTACACCTTCTCCACCAAGTCACTCCTTAAGACTGAGTGCGAAGCTCCCGTGTCTAAAGTCACTGTGAATAGTTTGCCCCAAATGTTGCCAGCGAAATGAAAATTCTGGGACAATCCATCATGAGAGTCAGTTTATGCCCTCAAAACTGATTCCACTTAGTTTGTCGACAGCTGTGTTTCGCCCTCATCTTTCCACGGTGCTGGTTGTCTTCCTCTAAAAGGTCTTGAGGGAGATTGGTACCTTGTCCCACATTCTCGTAGATTGGCTCTTAAACTCGTCGTTTGACTTGGAATTCGAAGTCACCTCGGGTCGATGAGCTCTTGGATACGGTACACACGCCAAACACGCCAAACACGCCAAACACGCCGCTTCGTGTGTCAGGGCGCTTGCTACTGTTTCCTGGAACGTCGCCTTTTGAGTCGACAGTGTTGCTCATTTGGTTTCCTGGTCCTGGATGCCATCAGTCTTCATAGCATCAATCAACTCCACTATTGAGCGCGTATATGCCAGATGTGCCGAACCCTCGATCTTCGTTGCATTCTCCTGAAGCGACTCATCTGCGTTTGGCTCTTTAGCTCCATTTTGTACACCTGATTCCGATGTTCACTTCCATACTTGCGCAGTAAAGCACTCATTAGTGCCTCATAATTATTTTGCTCAGCAACTGGAATTCTTTGAAGCACATCTACAGCACCACCTTTCAGAGCTACCACTAGAGCTCAAACCTCATCTTTTTTGCTTAGGTAGGCTCTCTTTACTGACGTCTCAAACTGCGGTTTAATGATGTTAAAGGGTGTCGTTCCATCTTAATTTTGATGAGACCACTCCCTTGCACCATCGGTCCTCTCAGCTTTAAGGCACACACGTCCTTTTCTAATTTTTATACTTTTGCGTCCACATCGCTTACGGAAGTTTCCAGTTTGCGAACTCTTTCATTCACACCGCCGAAGTGATCCTTTCCTTCTTCGGCTACTCCCTCCACTTCGGGAAGTTTCCGCTCCATACGATCTTGCAGCTCTTCTTCGTGTTTCTGTTTCCTCCACAGATTGCTTGATTTTTTTTTTTGCTCGGACAAGCACTCCTTGAAGCCAACTTCCTTACAATGTTATTGTTCCTCCAATGAACG